>LPNX010607959.1:0-75217 GCA_001517045.1 Pseudotsuga menziesii
TTTATTGAAATTCTATTGGTTCTTGAATTCCAACTCACAAAAACTTATTTTGGCACGTTTTCTTATAAGGCCCATTTTAGACCCCCAATTTCCTCTAATGAAAAGAATGGAATAAATAACATTTATATGAAATTACAAACTCATGTACTCATGTTTCAGATTCATTGAAACTTCGAGGAATCGACATCATTCTTTGGATGCATGCTGCTTGTTCCAATATATTTTGCTTTTAATATTTCAATCACTTAATGTGAATATGTTTGGGATGTCTTTATATATGCTGGAGGAGGACTGTAGATGTCGTTTGAGGGGAATCTGTAGGCCGTTCAATACCAAGGGATGTGTAGGCATCCCTGTAGTCCCCTAATTGTTGGGAAAGATATGGAAATATGGGACTGGATTTTCTTACATTCAGGGCTGCTGAGGGATGCAATGGTAATGCATGCCTGTCACTCTTTGACAAGAAACATGGGACTTGTCTCCCACCCTGGACATGTCCCTATGAAAGACTTATTTTATCTTAAAATTTGGAAGACCACAAATAAGAATAGGAAAAACATGCACATAAGACAATAACTTCCACCTTAGTGGGTCGAAAACACCGAAAATAGGGAATGGCAAGGTCACATAAAGGATGCTTACAATGAGAAGTGCTCATGGGGGGAACATAAAAGGTAAACTTAGAATGTAATGCAATTTTATTTTTGTTCCAAGAATCGAATGTAATTAACAGTACGAGGTCAAACATTTGAATTTATACCAATGGGGAAATTGGACAAACTATGGTTATAAGAAATTATGTTGTGGTTGATGAAGGAGAATGATAATTAGGGAAAGGTAGATGGGCTTCCATGACTGGCATACAAGACCCTTCTTACGTAAAACAGGTAAATTGGATTCAAGAGTAGTGGAAAAATGATTAATATTGAAAATATTTCTGATTTGTCACTTGATAAATTCAAAAGGTACTGTTACTCAATAACATTTTACTATATTAAATTAAAGGAAATTTCCTTCAAAGGACATTGAATTAAAATCTGTTTCCAGAATCTTTCTTCATCACTAGACATTCTAGAATCTCACCATTCATCCTCTACTGTATTAAATTTTGTGAGAATTTACGACATGAAAGAATTGGATATTGTGTGAATAATGCTATCTGCATTAGGTTTTAAATAAATATGAGGATTGCTAGAACATTGCTTTGGAACACAAATGCGATGATCTATGTCAATGTCTAGTCATTCTATAATTCTGGGTTGTAGCATTCAAGTAGACAGAGATGCCATTCAGTTCCTACTTTGTTTGTCCCAGTATTTCAAGCTGTTATTTATTTGCTGAGGGAATTAGATTTTAGAGGCCCTCTTGCAGTTCTAAAGTTGATTATTGGACACAAGATGAGGAGGATTGCTAGAACTTTGCTTTTGGAATGAAAATGTGATAATCTATTACAATGGCTAGCGATTCAATAATTTTGGGTTGTAGCATTCAATTAGGCAGAGATGCCATTCAGTTACTACTTTGTATGTCCCAGTCTTTAAAGCTATTGCTTACTTGCTAAGGGAATTAGATATTAGAGGCCCTCTTGCAGTTCTAAGGTTGCTTATTGGAGAGACATTGTTGAATAATTATTTTGCTACAGATATTGCTCTTGTTTTTAATGTCGATTCAAGGTAGTCACTATGTTGTTTTTGTGTTTTGATTCATGGAGCTCATATTGCTTATATGAACTAAACATGTCTTGCAACATACAAGTTTATGGACATACATTCAAGAGAGTTCACTAATTGTGATACTTTCTTTTATTTTAATGAAGGGGGTATTTTACTTCTTGAGGTGGATAGGATGTTGAGGGCTGGAGGCTACTTTGTTTGGGCAGTGCAACCAGTTTACAAACATGAGGAGAAGCTACAAGAAACTTGGAAAGGTACTGTAAGTGGAGAAGAAGAAGATTGATTTAAAAAAAAATAGATTTGGCAGAATATTTGATACTTACTATGGATTTGCATTTGGCACAAAAGATAGGTTTTAATTCAAAAGTTTCTTGAGGATGTATCTCTTTTCCTTTTTGTTTGGTTGGATAATTGAGCTTTTATGATATGAAATTTGCCTTGGATACCAGTAATGTGCCGAGTCTTAATATACACTATCTAATTAATAGTCATGTGGGTAATCTTCCAACATCTCAGTTGAAATTTTTTCTTCCATCCCACTTATTTGTCTTTTCATGAGAGATGTGGGGAACAGGAAATCGACATTTTGACATTCAAACAAATATCCTTCAAAGTTATGCATCAGTCTTTTGTAGAAATAAGCAACACAGTTAGAGAATTCAATTCAGACTTTATTAACTGCTAAAATCTATATCGATGGTATGCTTCTGCTGGAATAAACATATGTTAGTTTATATGCATTCTTCTGTAATGAGTTATTCACATTACACATTTGTCAAAAATTAAAACCATTTGACTGTTAGAAAGATGAATACTTGATTGTGGTTAGTTGATGCTGCATAAGATGCATAAGGATAAGTGCACGAATATAAGCACATCAAGATTAGCTATATATTTTTAGCTTGAAGTAGTATAGCATCTCTGAAAGACAATATCAATTATGTGTAATGATAGGCTATAGCCTACAGGTATAATTTAGACAAGGACAAGATGTTAAGGATAATAATAATTATCTATACATACTGATGTAGTTAGATTAAGTGTCCTATTTAATGGGGTTAAGATGTAATCTTTTGGATCAGAACAGATATTTAAGGAAGCATTGAAGGATGTAGTAGTAAAAGAAGAGAACATAGTGTGTTGGTAGTTACTGGTAAAAGGGTTTTTTTAATCATTTTAAAAAATATGGATACAGAATGTTTTAATAGGATATAGGATTAGATTCAAGAGTGACAATTTATGGATATATATTTTTGCAAGCATGAAGCAAACACAGGTTAACATTTTGAATGTCAGCGACAAAGGAGATACCTTACAAATTGGATGGGCTGTATTGCCAGCTGACTCTAGTAATTATATGACAAACAGTACTGCTGAGGTTAAATAACTGAAATCTTTCCTTTTCCAATTAAATGTTTGAGGAATGAGGACGACTAAACAATACTCTATGATTATTCATGTACATTGAAAAGCATAGTTATATGAATTAATTAAATATGTTGTTCTTTATCTTGTTTTTTCCAACCTTTTTCCATTTGTTCAACTGTGATTGATTTTCATCTCTGCAGAGAATCATCTCCCTTTTAACTGGGCATCAGGTTCACCTTCATGATGCCTTCGGAACTTACCATATGTTAAGATGGAAGATTTTGTCGCCTTCAAAAAGGTATAGTAGTTATGTTTGTAAATAATCCAAAATATATTGTGGCTAGTTGTTTGCTATCGTTTTACTTGAGTTGTAACTGAGTTTCATGCTTAACCATTAGATAAATCAAGAATAGTGGACACAAACATGTAGTTTCAATCTATAAAATTTGCATAAACAGGGAAATTTATAGATGATCTATGCATATCATAAATCAAGATCTGATTGAAAGTAAAATTTAAATGAAAACATTCAACTTGCAAATAAGAGACAAATTGATAAAACACAGCTGGAATTATTCAGTTACCTCCATATATAATTGATGTTTTTTAGGAATGGTGACTAGCAATTAAATATTTGTTGCTAGTAATCTGTATACGAGCTTGGTAGTTGATGCTACAAAAGAAAAAAGCATTCTAGTTTGGTGACCCCAAGTGACTATCTTAATAAAACCAAATGGGAATTTTGTAGAGATAAAAGTGAACAGTTTTGGGAGTGGATCCACTCAAAGATATAAGTTTGGAACGATTGTTAAAAAATTTAATCTAGAAATAGTGTGCACACAAATTTTATAAATAAGAGAAAAAAATCATAAATATCATACAGCGAATGAAGGAATCATCTTGAGGCTCTTAGTCCAACTCGTGTGTTGCAGTCTGTGTCTGTAAATATGCACACATGGATAATAGAGATGGAGGTGTGGCACACAATATACAATGAGAATGCCTCAACTTCCAATGATAGATCAATTCAATATGAGGGCTACTTTATATACAGAGATCCAAGTAGCAGATGGTTGGTGATCATGATCATTCATCTAATGATCCAAGTTACTTATTAACTAGGACTATCTAATGACGACTTCATAACCCCTTCATAAACTCGCCACCCACTTCATAAAGTTTATCACATAATAATAATGATACTTTCAAGGTTCACATGTTTAAGTCAAGTGAAAGAAAATAGACCATAAGCTAGATATGATTGAGTGTTCTTGCTTAAGTGTTGGGCATCATAATATTCCATTGGTGATGTCTTCATATTTGTCACTGATGCTGATTTTCAAACCATAATTCCACTAGAGCTCATTGACAAATTCTTCTGCGTCTCATAATTAGAACTGATTCTCTTCCTTCGAAGTCTCATGCATTCAACATTCATCAATCCTTGATTGTTTTCCTTGAATGGTTGTTACTGGACTTCAACCTATTGGAAAGAAACACTTCTTTATTGGGGGTCATCGACCTCACATTTGTACTCAATTTTTTGTAATGCTCAATGTCTGAAAATTCACTGTAGCATTACCAATGTTCTGCAAGCCATCTTTGTGGTCACCAAAACTTATGTGTTTCACACAAATTTCTGGGTTATTATCACAAGTACATTTTTCTCAAGACATTCTCGGATGCTCATTTATCTTAATCTTAACCAACAGATGATTGGAACAAAATTTCACTATAATCCTTTTTTCTTTGTCATTTGGAAATAATGAATTTGAATTATATTGACACATTACTTGATTGCCTTTTACTGCTCAGTTTTTACATGCTCACACTGACTTTTGAAATATCATTGCCATTGTAAATATCATCTTGGAAACTATTTTCCATGTCTATTTTCCATGTTTTGCTGCATATTGTAGAATTTCATATGGGTTTGAAATTTCTCTCAGTTCTCATCCCTCCCGGTTTCAATGTCAAAAATTTTAGTGTTTAATGCCCAAACCAGTTTTCATATAGGCTAGAAATTGCACAATATTTTCAGACAAATAAAACACTGCTGAAACTCCATTTGATTAAGCATTACTCTGTGTCATTGCAGTTAGCAAGAATAAACAAGTACAAAGGTGAAATTGAAAACAATCAAGGGTTACAATCTTGATCATACTCACTTTTCTTATCATTGCCACAGGTAAATCATAATTCATTTTTAGTGTATTACGAATTTCTTTTTTGGTTGCATTGGTATTTTAATGTAGTGTTTTCTGTGGTTTTGCTTCTTACCATTATTCATAACACTAAACATATTTGACTAATATGATAATTGATATCTGAACAGTTCAACAAAATGAACAATCTTCTCACAAGGTATTTCACCAATTATGTGGGTCTCAAACATGCAGCCTTGAAGGAGGACCTTGAGGCTGGTTTAGGGTTTAGGAGGAATTTTTAATAGTCAATGGTTTGTAAGGAGTTTTATCAGATGGCATTTCTTGTGAATTTTTGCATGATATGTTTGTGAGGAAGCCAGATTGTCCCTGAATTTGAGTTCCTTCAAATCATTTTTATGAAGTTGGCTTTTGAATCCTTCTTTGAATATTGAATTTGACACAAGGTATCTACTTGGTTTAATTTCAATGTACTATCAGTTTTTTCCTTTTGACAAGGAAAAATATGAAGTCCTTGTTGCTTTTGATAAGGTAGAATTGCTAAGTATTAAGATTTTCTCAAGACCTATTATTTGTGGCTATTACAGATTTTCAGATAACCCAAAGCTACCATTTTCATCCATCGAAACATCTCTCATCATATTTGTAATTGTCCTTCTTGTGGGACATATTTTTTTGTAGCTGTAAATCATATTAAAAAAGATGAAGAGGATTGTAGGGAAATGGAATAAATTAAGGGACGTGATAAAGCTGTTGATGTTGCAAAGTCACAGGTACTCTGTTTTTTCAATGAATAGTTAAGTTTGCAAATCTTGTCGACAAATCATATTGTATTGTATTATCCTCATTTCATTGTTCATTTTCCTGTTTTGTGGTTAGTTGTTTTTAGTTTTATGGGTGTGTTCTTTATTTTATTCATTTGGTAAGAAAGGTTCTAACTTCAGAGGAGAGCCCAAGATTTCCTTGAATTTTTATTATTTCTCTGACATGTCAACTCATTTACTGTCGTATTGATCATGTTATAGATGGTTTAGACAAGTTGCTAAAAGAAAATTGATTCGCTATTAGCACTAGGTTTTGTGTCTAGTGATACTTTCATAGATTCTATCCAGACTCTAATTATACTCAGTGTTGCACTACTTTGTTCATAGCTTAAAATATTTAACCCTTGATGTAGTTATACTTGCACCAACACCCAACCTGTGCAACACAGGGTATAGTGTTGCTTTCATTTCATATCTGACAAAGATGTAGTCAAGAATTAACCCAATTCAGGATTCTATTTGTTAATCAATTCATGTTAGATCAAAATTAAGTTTCTTGGTACTTTAAGTAAATAAGTAAATGTGATAAACCTTGCAGTCATTAATTGATATAAATCAATTAATTACAAAGGAAAAGGTAATTTAATTTGTTTTCAGTAATATTAACGCATTCCTTACAGTTTGGCCGACACCCTTCTCCTATAGTAAGGGAACATGAGATAAAGGTGATATGTAGCTTATTTAACATTAAAAGTTAAATTGAAAAAAATCAAATTATAAGAAAATTCTATGTCAAAATAAATCATAGATCTATCTAACTCCATGCTAAGCAATGATGATTCAGGGTTAAGATAGATATATGGAGATTTAATTAAGTTCAAATTATCTACTTGAATTTTACAGTAGCACCCTGCCTACATCCTCAAGGAACTCTAGGATCAGTGTGACCCCCAATATTTGAACTCTTTGCCTATTTGTGAATTTTTTATTATTAGATAACAAAGATTGGGGGCTCAGACATACATACCTATATGCTTGTTATGCACCCATTTTTTCACTAAGGCATTGGATTTGAGACTTTCTTAAATCATTCATCAGTTTCCATAGTTGTCATGTCATTCATTAACCACATGACATATAGGGGTGAACTCCTTCACAGATTGCACTATGTATATAGGTTTCTACTTGTGCAGTCGAGCATAATTGTTTTGTGGATTCGTTGATTATATTTCCTATTGAAATCCATTTTCTGGTTTAGAGCTGAGTTTTACTTTTCTTAGGTACTAAATAGTTGCAGATTTAGCCATTCAAGTTTAATTTTAACCAATTCTTAAATTGAATTTGTTAGATTATATTTTCCTATTTTGCACATGATCTTGGTTATTGTTGTTAGCTGTTGAACAAGATAAATAATTTGCTTCATTGTTTTTCTAATTTACAGTTCATTGTTTTTCTATTTTACAAGTAATATTTTTTTATTGGATTTTGTAGGAGTGAGCTTAACTTA
Organism: Pseudotsuga menziesii; assembly: GCA_001517045.1. Taxonomy (NCBI): domain Eukaryota; kingdom Viridiplantae; phylum Streptophyta; class Pinopsida; order Pinales; family Pinaceae; genus Pseudotsuga; species Pseudotsuga menziesii. The sequence continues at coordinate 7,478 of LPNX010607959.1, forward strand.
TAAGTGGGCCATTGAGTATGAAGAGCCCGCTACTGAGGATTTGTCATTAAGTATGAAGACCCTAATGTTGAGGCTTTCAAGTTGTTAAGTGTGGTTTTGAAGCTGCTGACGTGGGATCTAAGTATGGTTTTGAAGCTATTGATGCGGAATCTAAGTATGGTTTTGCAACCAAGTGCAAGTATGATGGTTTAGCCATTGTAATATTTTGAAAAGTGATGATTTTCCTGTAAAGTTATATGGAAATTAATATATTTTTTTGAGAAAAATCATATTTATTGTAATACTTTTGACATTTCATATAATATAATTTGTGGTTTAAAACTTATATATATGGTTGTACTTTATATTATGTACCAATGTTGTAATTATTAACTAATTAATGTGACATTGCATGATTTACATGTGTATTAAATATTATTTACAAGTGTTGTAATTAATTATAATGTGACGTTGCATAATTCACATGTGTATTAGATGAGAATAAATGTATGATTCTTTTTTTAATTTAAACATAATATCAAATTAAAAATTTATATTGATTAATAATGGACAACATTAAAACTACTAAAATATAATGACTATACATAAAGCGACTAAAAATGACTAAATTAGTGACCAGTAAATGAGATTAATGACCAAAATTCACAAATAAAATGACCAATAATTGAGAGATATGCAGCCAAACAATGAGATATTAATGACCAAAAATCAGTTTTGGTGGCTAATTTATGGTGTTTTATTATGTGACCAAATTTGGTCATATTCTAGCTTGTCATGTGGTCATTAATTTGGTCACAAATGTGGTCATATATTTGGTCATTGATTCAAATATATGACCAAATTAATGACAAAATATATGACCAAATTAATGACCAACCGACAAGCTATAAATGACCAAAATAAAAATAACCAATTTTGGTCATGTAATAAAAGACTGTAAATTAGCCACCAGCGATCGCCAAACCAAAAGTGAGCATTGATATGCGGATTCTGGTCATTTTTTTGGTCACTAATCTCTCATTTTACACTAGTGAATTAATGCACTCTTTGCTCATCTTGAACTCCAAAGAGAGACTCCAATTGAGTCCATACTTAGTTTGGAGTGGTCAAACCATATACGTGAAAGAGTATATCAGGAGAAATAGAGAGGCAAAGCAATCCATAGGATTCATCCAACCTATTATGCTACTTAGCTTTCTCAATCACAGCATTGGGCTCATTCTCCAAAGCTAGTGTAGCTCTGTATAATCCTCTACTGTGCAATAGAATGGAGGTTTTGGATTTCCATTCATGGTAGTTGAAGGAAGTAAGAATTATAGCTGATGAAGAATTTATATTGCTGAATTGATGTGCTCAAGAATAAAATCTCTGCAACCTGTAAAATAAACTAGGAGAAAATCTTGTAAGCTAGACAAGCTCTTCTTCTGAGAGGGATAGGAGACTGGAAGCACTCTTCAACTTTGTAGAACTTGATCAACCTTGCTACTCTAATACCATGTAGAAATAATAGATAAATTCTATGAGCAATGATGCTAAGAAGAATCATAGAAAATAGATCTTGCTACTAAGAATTCTCACAAGCATACACAGGAAAAATAGAGAGAAGGAAAGAGACTGAATCACATGAATGAAGAGATGAATATTGGTGTGTATCATTCCATTGAATAATGATGAATAATAGTGTACATAAATATTACATCCCTCATAGAAAAATAGAATTGTATGGAAACAACTCATAAATATCAAAAAGGCTAACTTACCAAAATATAGCAAACCCCCATAGGTGGCTAAAGCACTTCCCAAATCTATCAAGGACCTCACGAGTTGGAAAAATCATGAGCGAGTTGTCAAGGAGAGGGAAAAAACATGCTAATACGAGAAAATGGAGAAAAACTAATGGAGGATGGGTTGGAAACAAAAGCTCCCAGTTTCCTAGTTGACTGGCTTTTATCTTATCCATAGAAAAGCAGGAAAAGAAAAAAAAAGTAGAATAAAGCAGAATCTACTGTAAAGTCCTGTATACTAATTTTGGATGGTCAAAAGGTGGTCAAGATCAACCCAGAATTGGAAATAAATCATTCCTAGGATATAGATGGCATGTATTGACTTTCAGGTGCAAGTGGATTTTAACTAATTAGGCTAGTGGGTGAATAATTAATAAAATAATGATTAATTATTTTATCCTAAGTTGTGAGTGAGTTTAATATATTCCAACAATGCAGACTGTCATAAGTCCATTACCTCCACCCATACTTACCATTCAAGTTGTCCCACTTGGCATGCCTTGGGGCAGTGGCCCGTCCACTCACATTGTCCCACTTGGCATGCCCAGGGGAAGTGGATCTTCCACCTACACTATCCCTCCTGTCATACATGGAGGCAATATCCCTTCCACTCACACTGTGTTGCTTACCATACTTGGGGGTAGTGGCCTTTCCACAATTGTGCCCATTAGAGGAAATTTGGAGTCTAAAATGGGCCTTATAAGAAAACGTGCCAAAATAAGTTTTTGTGAGTTGGAATTCAAGAACCAATAGAATTTCAATAAAATAAGTCAACCATAATGGTTGAATTGACATATTTGTCATTAAAAAAAACTACTTTTTTTGTTCGTATTTTCGACATATCTCATTGTGTTTTTACTCAAATTTCAATCGGGAGAGCTCGTTGGATGCGGAATTTGATTCCGCATCCAATGCGTACCCACACCACATACTTTTGACGGACTCCGCTACCCCAAAAACAAGAAATACCTAAAAAAATGTGATGATGATGTCATCATCACGTTTCTTCAGGTATTTCTTGTTTTTTGGGTAGCGGGGTCTATCAAAAGTATGCAGTGTGGGTACTCGTTGGATGCGAAATCAAAATTCGCATCCAACGAGCTCTCCCAATCAAAATTTGAGTAAAAACACAAGGAGATATGTCAAACATACGAACAAAAAAAGTAGTTTTTTTCTTTCTTCCTCCAAAATTAATCAAAATTATTTTATTATTTTAACTATTATTTTATTATTTTCCTTAGGAGGCCCATTTTAGACCCCAAAATTCCTCTAATGACAAGTACCCCCAGTCACGTAGGTACGTCATGTTTTTGCAAACCCCACCACCATTGCTGGGCTATCACACATCAAACTTGGGTCAAACCTCCCCTTCATGGCATGCATTAACCTGCCTGACTTGGCCAGGTTAACTAATGACCCTATCTGTCATCAAACCTTTTGGCGTCCCATGCCAACCAAACTCCCCTCAGACATCCCTAAGTTTGAAGGGAAGGTAGGGGAGTGCCCCCAAACCCATATAATGGTGTTTCACCTATGGTGCTCATCAAACAACATCATATATGAGTCAATCTGACTCAGACTATTCCAACACACCGTCACAGGTGATGTAGCTAAGTGGTACATTTAGCTACCACAAGCCAAGTACCCCAACTTCAACTCCTTGGCCTTTATGTTCTTGCAATATTTCCAACTCCCCATCAGATATGATGAAGGAGTGGAAATATTGTTATCTTTCCTCCAAAAAACAGTGACCCACATCACCAACCACATCCACGAGTGGAGGAGACGTTGGAGCTTGTGTAAGATCAAGCTTGATGATAGGATCTTCCTGGACTGGTTGTTGAAAACCTTCCTTCCACCTATAAACAAGGATGTCACTTATGAATGTCCCCAAACAGAGGAAGAGGCCATCTTGAAGGCCCAATAGTTTGACCTCATTTATGCATAGTCTATATACCTCTACCTAATCATACCAGACACTCCTTATGTAGGCACCTCCTACCGAGATACGCCAGGGGCGTCCCATGCTGCAGATGGCATCATAGGCTCTATCTCCCATCAACCACAACATCACTCGGCACCACCTATGATTCCACCACAACCAAGCAACACCCCTAGTGTTTCCTACCCAAACCAAACTCCTGACTATGCAAGAATGATTTCCCAGTCCGGAGCTACAACTTCTTATGCACAACCTACACCACAGCAACAAACCCATGAACCTACTTGGCTGACACAACAATATGTGGGATAGATTCCCACATTTATAGCAACCCCAACCCCCAAAGTCTACTATGCACCACCAATGCAAGCAGCTCAAGCCACCGCCCCAGCTCCACCAGCACCTTTGGGGCAAGTGTTTGTGTAGAAAAACTGTCCCAACCAACTAGCCACCAATAACCAACAAGGGAAAGCCATAAATAACATATCCAATAATCAAGGAAACAACCAACCACAAGGAGGCATTCAACAACCAAATCCTCCCAAAAATATTGGGGCAAACTAGCCAGCCCAAAATCCTTGTCATCCAAACACACCGAGACGCAATGCTCCACTGTGCACAAACCAACTATGCACATTATGTGAGGTCTATGAGCACTATACACATGAATGTCCCTTCATGGGATAGCATGCCACCAATACGACAAACCCAACTCAACCCAACCCGACACCATTAGGACCTCCTCTTATGGTGCTCCAAAACCCATTACCAGTCCAAGGAATGGTACAAACTGCATCAACTCCCAAACCCAATCCCACCACCATGAATGCACCTTCGATAGTAGAAATAGGTGTTCATGACCTGCTATCCTTGAAAACCGAAGAGGTCAATTTACAGACCAAACAAAATTAGTACAGAACTAAAACTAAACCTATTGATCGATCAATGGCATCCACGTCCAAAACAAGCAGTACACCTCTTCACTTACCCCCTTTTCCCCCACACCCCCCCATACAACGAGTTGCCAACAATGTCATAGCTAGAGCTACTATGAGCTACAGCATCATGGATGACTTGGACAAAACACCCATGGTCATGTCTACTCTTGAGGTACTTAAAACTTTCCCAACACATCGAAAAGATTTACTAGCCGCCCTCGGTGTTGTAGACCCCTCTGACTCGAAGTTGATCATATTCGACACAGAGAATGGAGAACCACATATGCCATCAACCATTTCTTTCCAGATCCTGGTATCCATTTAGAATTTGGTCATGCATCATGGACGAGGGGGCATCGATGTGCGTCATGTCAACCTCAGTCTTGCAGAAACTCGGGTCCCCAATTCTACAACCATCCACCACTACTCTGAGGTATTATGATGGCCATCCCACTAAATCCTAAGGTATCCTCCCACACGTCCCCATCACATTAGCTAGGAAAACAGTATTGATTGACATAGAGGTTTTCAATTCTCATTTGGACTATAACCTTCTCCTTGGAAGAATTTATATGTACACCATGAGAGTCATAGCATCAACAGCTTTCTGTCTCATGATGTTCCCTCACAACGGGAAAATCGTGATAGTTGACCAGTTAACTTATCATGATCTGCAAGGGCTAACTACACTAACAAATTTTATCCTTACGGTTAATACCATTGATCTGCAAGGGCTAATAGCTCCATACAACATCATCCCTTCAGTCAACACCATTTTCGACGACATACTTGCCTCCCCATTATTGAACTTGGGCCCTGGGTTGTTTGTTGACACCACCATGACAGCCTCCTTCCCCTTCGTGTCACCATTGCGAACACCAAATGAGACTATGAATTTTTGCATGCTCTCATCCATCACTAATGCACCTAAAAATCAACCATAGATGTAGCCCCAATAGCAGCCGCAACATCACCCGCAGCCGCAACACCATCCATAGCCGCAGCACCAACCGCAGCCGCAGCTCTAGCCAGATCCGCAACCTCAACCTTAGTTATCAGGGAAACATTGGGGTTCATTCCTACTCAACATGATCCTTTTACTTTTCCTTTTCCTTTTCCTAACATCTGAGATCGTGAGTAAGTCTGTCTTGGCAACCCACAATCTACAGGATTTCACATTGAGAGTTCCTGTGTGGTACCTTGAACCATCTATTGTATGTCTAAGGCCCCAGGATGTATTGACTCATGTCCAACCAATTGAGATGATGTTGCACCTACCTTTGGGTCCATCAAAGACTCCTTCCCTCTCTAGGCCTACCCCTCTTCCTCCAATAGAGACTAGGGGCAAGACCACCAAAGCCACAACTAATACCATTTACATGATCTCTAGCACCAGTTTCCCTTAAATCTCTTCAGCCGTGGAATATCCAACTGATCTATATCAGCACCACTTATGTAATGACGGGGAGATCTGTAAGACCACCTCTACATTTACCCCATTGCCTTTAAACCATAGTGTGGAATTATTTCTTCCCATAGAAGATGAGATTCAGTCACCTAGCCTTGCCAATGACCTTCATCTTGGCAAGGGGGCATACCTCTTCACTGACTCAGATGATCGACTCTTAAAGAAATCACATAATGGGATCCACCTCAAGGGATTCTGTGACTGATATAACCACTATGAGTCCCTTATAGCGTATTTTTTTCCTTTTTTGTTTTGCACGTTTTTACCACAAGTCATAGCCCCCCTCCAGTAATAGTTCTACACATAAGGATAGCCCAATGGAGCGTATGGTACAACATGTGCACATGCACATAGTATGTCTCACGTATGAACCATAGGGTCTTCACTTAGTGAAACCATGCCATAGCATGTTCATTTGTGGCATTTGAAACAATACCCCTAATTTCAATAAATATTGGAAAATACCTCCCAAAATCAAATTTTTAACCCCCTCCCAATATGCCTTCCCAAATTAAAAAAAAAACCTTATTTTCACTATATATTGTATGTATCCATTTTTCCATTTACATTTTTTATACCCCTTTATATATCTACCTAGTATATTGACATGATACCCCTCTTATGGCCCCGCATGCATTCTACAATGCACCTTGCTTCTTTCGATGTATATTGTGGATGCACATTACTTCACCCACAATGCAGTTACTCAACCACATATCATTATGATTTGTGACATATAATGGCATAATGAATAGATGGGAGATCACTCTGTGTATGTCACAAAGCTTCTTGAAATTCTCAAGCAAGCCTTTTCCTACCTTCCTTTCATCCTTTGGAACTTCTTTAGAATTTGAACCTGGAAGCATGGAGATATTTTCTCCTTTTCATCAAATATTCCAGATGAATATCCATATCCTTGTCAATCCTTAGACACATCTATTTTCTTGGTTCAATTTCTTTCCAATGTTATATTTCTTCCCTTCAAAGTTGTCTTCTTTGGGACTACCTACATTGATAGGAGTGATTCTTAACTGAGGCCCAAATGACCCATATTTCTTTTGAATCTGAGGGCTTGTCCCACTGGCAATGCTCTTTGTCATCATTTTGTCATTATTTTTCTTAAATCTTGGTTGGCATTTTGAGTTATATTGAAGAAATTTAGCAGAGACAACCCTTCTTTTTTTTTCTCTTCTCAGAACTCCCTTCTCGAGGACCATTCCTTGTCTCTATCTTATTTGCAATTCTCATTGGTGTGTTTTTGTCACTAGATTTGTGTTGAATACCAATTACTTGGGATGGTGTCTCACAAGCATTTTGCAATTTCAATTCTGCTAGTTTTTTTGTAAGACGAGATATTTACTTCTCTAGCTCTCTAATTCCCAAATCAATGCAATCATTTTTCACAAGGGTTTCATCTTTACCTCCAATTCCTTTGTGTTCATTTGTAGAATCATTGTTTGTGGCATATGCAAATATGGCAGGTATTTTCCTTCAGTACACATAGCAAGGGCCTCTCTCTTTGTCGTGGATGTTGGACCCTGCACTGCAAGGAGAGTGTAATAAGTGCTAGCTATAGAATCAACAATGAATTCTAATTCTCCTGAGAGGAATTGATATCCTCTCCCTTTCCTTGGCCTTTACTACAAGATTAGTTATAGTAGGGGAAGAAGACAAATATTTTCTTCTTGCCTCACCTACTTTTGTGGTCACTAATCAAACCTTAATAAAATTATTTTATGTATTATGTCCATCAATAATTGGACTCCTATTCTTGATCCCATGTAAGAAATGTTGGAGTATCGGGTACCTCCACATGGTATAACCAATGCACCTCTGAGAATATAAAAACAAGTGGAATAACCACCACTCCTGGTGATAGGGCCTTGTGGTGGGTTTCAAATGTTCATCAACATCTGCAGGTTTTGGTGTAATGACAAACCTTACATGGTATCAGAGCATAGGTCTCAGGTTCAATTCCCTTGAGCTACGTCGGAGTTGGGGTGTTGGAGTATCGGGTACCTCCACATGGTATAACCACCACACCTCTAGGAATATAAAAACAAGTGGACTAACTGCCACTCCTAGTGATAGGGCCTTGTGATGGGTTTCAAATGTTCATCAACATCTGCAGGTTTTGGTGTAATGTAAAACCATACAAGAAAGGGATAAATCAAACCTTTGAGGTCAGACCTCGTTATATTTCATTGGATTTGTGGTTAGATAGGGATTTATCATTGATAGGTAGCAAGTTAGCAAGGATGTTGGACATAGATTAGAAAAACCCACTCTCTAGATAGAACCTCCATAGCTAATATCTACGAGGAGATGAATCTAGGGATGGGATACAATAGGGTATTGTGGTCCAGGTGGGGAATAAGTATCACCATTAAGAGATTGATTGCGTAAATATCCTTTTAAAGTGAGCAATTTGGATATCTAGATGATAAACAAATTCATGAGACTATAAGCTACTTTGACCAAGAAATTTTTTTCATCCCAAGTCTAGCAACTTGGCCCCACACAAATGGCATGAATTTCAAAAGGTATGTAATGGTGTAATTATCATGCAAAATTAGTAAATAGATACCCCTCAAAATTGGCTCCTAAGCCAAATTAAGCCAAATTAGGTGCAACCCCTTTCGGTAGGTTTCTTTAAGCACTCTAAACACACCAGAATGGAAAGGAAATTAAAAGTGTTGGAAAAATAAACTCTATTTTTCTCTCCAAATCCCCACCAAGATTGATCTTCTATGCATAAAATGTTATTTGAAAGAATCCCTTGGTTTAAGAAGTAAGACACAACCAATATTATTGAAATTATTCGCAAGAATCCCTTGGTTTAGGAAGTACCCCTTTTAGTAAATTGGATTCACAATGTAAGCTTTTACATTAAATAGAACCCTAAAACGGTCATAAAGTCCCCAAAACCTAGAATGTAAATATTTATATGCATATAATTGAATAGTAGAGCAAATTCAAAAGTTGAATAACTATGGTTTTACATGATACCTGACTTTGTATAAACTTTTAAATAAATAGGAAACCATACATGAATGGTTCAATGTTCAATAACGGAAATAGATTGTCATTAAATTTAGCATTTCAGTAACTTTTAATATCAAATAAACATCCCAAATTCCAGAATGCTCTGCAACAGGAATGTAGGCCCATAACACTTGTGAATGATTTACAATAACCAAATTGGTTAGAACTGAGAAATATGGTCATTTTGAATCCTCTTTCATTTCAGACAATAACTTGCATATGCAAAGTCCATGTTTATCTTGAATGTTCACTATTCATGTATTTAATATATAGATTGGCTACTACTTGTATGATACTGTGAAAGAGCAAAGTGGAATAATTCAACTAATCTCGATACAAGTTACATGTGGTGTATAGTCAGGATATAAACTGCAATATCCATGTTGTATAATTTGATGGGGTTATGCAAACTACATTCTTGAAATATATATGCTCATGATAGTCTACTTGCAAAAAATATTTCAGATGATAAAAAACAAACAACTCCAAGCTCCCTAATTATGTGCAGATTGTGGCGAACTTCCTTGTAGTATATCCACATTTGGTTGACGATTCTTTCTTAACTAGAACCTCTTTGTTTCTGGTAATAATTTACAAAAAGGAGGGAGTCAGGAAAACATAATATTGAAATACAAGATGAACCAGCAGAGCTACTATTAGCATACTGTAAGATGGAAAGGATAAGCCCAATTGTATGCTTAGCATAGTCATCACATATATAGATTTTCAACTATCCAAATCCTCTAGATGCTAAACACCTAGAACACCCCATATGTTGTAAGCTTGTAAAGCATAAACTACGTTGCATTACATCATAATACTGTAAACCTATTGCACATGAAATTATTAATACAGGCCCTCAAACACTCAATTTTCTTTTGTTACATGCGGTATCCATCATTTCAATTCATGTATTTCAGTTGCATCGCCCCTTCTTTGATAAAATCCAGATGAAAAGAGCCAACCAATGAAATGTCAGCTCAAAAACAATTTTTATAGACAAAAACACTCTACATAGAATTGGAGAAATTGGTTTCTCCACCCTTGTATAGTTGATATAATTGTTACAAAATAATTTGTGAAAAAATGGAAATATCCAATAGTCACAGTTGTTTAGTTATACATTATCCACCTCAGCAATATGTGGCAACAGTATTCCTTTCTGTAACGAACCAGGTAGCCATTGACTTTAGAGTTTGAAGGGATTTTTAGAAGAGTCACATAAAGAAAAAAAATTCTTCTATTCTCATAAACAAACATAATTCCTGAAATGAGCACAAGTATAAAAAAACTACTTACGTTCCTATTATTTTAATCAGGAAATGCACTGATCACATCTCTTCGTTACAACCACCCAATTGTTTAATATAGTACAGTTTAATGGTCCTAATCAGGAACACCCAGTGAGACAGGCCAATGCTTTGTTCAATAATTTCAGTTCCATGTTTACTTAACAAAATCCTCCATCAGCTATCAATATTGGTTAGTTATATGCACTCAACCAAATGTTGATGAAAAACTACCTAAAAAGCAAAACCGCAAAGCACATTAAAATCACACAACCACCAACCAATTTCAATTTAAAATGACAAATAAACTAGTTATATAAAAAAATCAAGTTTCTGGAAAACAATAAACATTGATAGAATAAATGAAAAATACAAACAACTTTCACACCTTTAGTAAAACTTGGGAGGACCAGATATGAAATAAATTCCAATAGGCTGAGAAGGAGTCTTTAGAAACTGTTGTGACACATGTTCTGCTAAAGCCCCTTGACCGCTATATTTCCTAAGCTTGCCACTAGTGTTGATATAGGTAATGGAGACACCCCACCATATCTAGGATGGGGAGATCGTGGCTGGATTATTGGGCTTGCAGATGGAGATACTGGCAAGGATATGTTTCCTTTCACATAAAAAATGGTCACTGCAGGAAAAACACTAGAGTCAAGAAGATATTTTTTCTACTCCAGAAAGTTACTCCGAAGACTGATATGCAACCAGGATGGGTAGCCTCAATAAAACCAAAAGACTCAAGAAAAATAACAAAACCTTGAAGGTTGATACGGTGACCATCCTTTTGAATGTAGTGATGAATAGTCCATCTCTAGCGATGAGAGATTTCTTGAATGTACAACACATTGTGTAACATGCTGCATTAAAATTGAAATAGAACAACAATCAAAATCAATAACAAATTTTGATTAAATTGAAAATATTATATAGTCGTTATATTTCAAAACAACAACAAAGCAACTTTGGTTTTACTATTTTTTTTCACTGCATTCCTATCGAGTACTAGCTATTAGTCACAATTTATGTTATGTATATCACAAATAGAATTCTCGGATACAACTCTTAGAGATCCCAGAGAAAATAGAAGAATATATATGACATATATGCAACCAAATTTGAATCTCCCAAATAACCGAAAGATCACGAAAACATGGTTCTTCATATGAAGACAGTGTGAAACAACTCCATTAGTATTAAATTCAACATAAGGTGGCAACCCTATTGCACATGTTCAACATGGACAATAAAAACCTAGTTACCCAGTTAACAAGGTCAACTAAAATTTCACCAAAGTGATGAAACTTAATGTTATGATGGCAGAATTGTGTAGCTTCTTTGTATGCATGCATTTTGACTTGTGTTATTTGGAGCACATTGTGAGTTTTTTACTCTTTTAACCAAAAGGTGGGTCAGCTATCTTTCTTATTCTTTGAAGCACTTTTATTGATCCTTGTTGCTCAACCTTGCTAGACCACTTTCTGCTTTAGATTTGTTGGAGCACTCTTCTTGATCTTTGTCACTTTAGCTTTGTTAAATCACTTTCAGCAACTTCAAGATACTTGGGTTGCTTGAAGCAATATTGTTGATCATTGAAATTTTTCTTCCTTTTAGTGAATCTATCTTTGATCTTTTTCACTTCAACACTTCCAGTTCTCTTGACAGTAACGATGGCACTCTTTCATTTCTTTTGTATGTGTGTCTTTTATGATGGGATGCTATCTTAACATCTATTGATCAGAGAATTGGTTCCTGGTTTGAATCTTAAAGTGCTGAACCTCTAGTCCCCTTATAATAACTACTATGAAATCTAGTATACTCACCAAAATACTATCCAAATTGCAATATGCAGCATTCGCTCGTTTTGTTTTGCACTCATTTGTTGTCTACAATCCTTGAATTTTCACTATTCACATGATACTTCTTGATTTGCCAAGCAACTACATTTTCAGAGTGTTGGAAATTTTAAGCATTTGTTTTTCCAAGGCTCCCATCTCCACTAGCCTCTCTCTGCTTCAACTTCCCTAATGTTTGTTTGTATTAGAAACTTAGAAAGGACTCCCTAGCCTCACATCTTTTTTGAACGGTCCCTGAATATTTTTTCCTTAAAAGAGCTACATTTAAAACTTCAGTCTCTTTCATTGATGGGCTAGGAAGATCACCAAAGAAGAGTTAAAGATGGCCAACACTCAAAGGATGCAAAAAATAATACATCCATAGGATCATGATTATTTTTAAATGATCTATTTTTGGAATTTGAGTCGTGAAAGGGCTAAATCACCCCCGTTTAATCTCCTTCTCCATTTAAATAATGCAAATGGTTGTAGGAACGTAAATATCAATGTGAATTCCTGCTTAGAAAGACCCACATAACAACTTGGTACACGCAACAAAGAAAGCAAAGGTTTCTCAAAATAATGGCTGATTTGCATTATTGAAATCATCAGTCAACTCAATCTCATTCCATGTTATCTACAGTAAATTTTCTTTACAGACAAGAGGAAAGGAAGCTATGGATATGTCTATGAAAGTAATTTCTAAACAAAAGAAAACCCATTCAAAATTAATGACAAGGACATTCCAGGGATGGAAACTTCCATTGTAACTAAGACACAACTAAGATTACTAGCGAATGACATCTTAAGTTAATTGCAATGGCAAGAAAACACAAATATTAAAAATAACATATATCTTGTTTAACGCATAGCTACTTTGTTTGATAAAACAAGCCATGCAATACAGAACGCTAGATAGAGAGTAATGCTTTAGATCAATACCGAATTTTTTTTTTAAATTCTGATTTGTGTAAGTACTTTACAAACACTAAATAAGCTATTCTGGATTTCATGCCTTGAAACTTGATAGAAGCCAAAACAAATTTTCAAATCAAATGAATATCCTTCACAAACATTTAGGCTTTTGATCACCCAATAGATTCATGTTTCCCATATTTCTTCCTCCCCCCCTCCCCTAGAGGAAGCCATGTCTAGATAATCAATGATAGTCCATATATTTACATCAACAAGGTAGGGTTTGATCCACCCAAAAATATTACAGTATCCATTTTCACTGTGGATATATAACCTCCCCATACAAGTAGCTTCTCATCATAATCTCCAGGCTGTTATTCAAGGAATATGGTAGAACATCATAGTAGTGTCTCCTTGGAGACTGCACACATACAAACAAATTTTCTTAATTAGTATAGTAAGAAGTGGATAATTCCTAATTTTCCTCACCCAAAGAATAAATGTTCAAGGTAGGAGGGTGAAGGTTACAGTGTTCAAGGTAGGAGGAAGGAGGGGAAGAGAAAAGGGAGCTCCCTCCTCCCTTTTATCTTCTCCATCATTCACAAAGAAATCGGGATCCTTGTTTCGACTATGAAATTGATGGAAATTCAAAGGAGAAGAATCAACAAATCACAGCCAACCATTGTAAAAAAAATTGTTCCCATCTTGTGTGAATGGCACACAGAGTTGGCCAATCTTCCCCAACATTTATGTAGTCCATGCGATGCAATTTTACAAGAAACTGAAACAAATGGAAGAGAGCCTTGATAAAATTTTGATGGAGGGTGATTCTATGGAGCTTGAGGATGGCCTGCTGACTGTGGGAGATGTTTGAGGTTACTATGTTGATCCATGAGTGGAAATTTTCTGGCGAAGGAGATGGAGATGTTGGATGAGACCAAGCCTTGGGATTCCTTTGCGTCTCTAATTCATTTATAGAAAATTGGTGATCACTGAGTTTATTAATGAGACAAGTGGGAGGTCCCAATTTTGTCTTACAATTGATTCAAATTACCAAAAGATCTTAATTTGAATGTTTATTTACGGAGATGTGACAAAGGATTTTAATTTGGAAGTTTATTTGCATGAGTGGAATGTTCATTTATCACTCTTCCCTACTTGAATAATAGGTTTTGTTACTCCTTCAAAAAGTTGTGACATGAGTAGAATGTTCATTCATCATTACTCTCTATTTATACAATAGGTTTGGTTACTCATTCAAAAATATAGATAAATCAACTAATTAATTTTGTAAGGGCTTAATTTGCTTTTCAAATAGTGTCAATTTGTCCGTAGAGAAACTCTCCATGCTACTCAATAAATTTAAATTTAAATTTTACCCCTTTTTAAATGAGAAAGCTTTCTGGTAACAACACTTTTTTAACTTTAGCATTAGGAAAAATAAGAAGTAAACACATTTCATTAGTATACTTATAGAATTTAATATATTTGTTTTTAATAGTTGAGAGACTAACCACTTACTTAATTAGTGGAAATCAAATTACATAATATGTATTATTTAGTTGAGGAGTAAGAACTCATAAAATATTGGTTTACATTTTAAAATATTCAAATAAATTTATTCAAATATAACATTTCCAAATTGAATTTCTAAAATCAATATAAAAAATAACAACAAATTAATTACTTATTTAACTTCAGATAATTTTTTTTTTCAATGTAACATTTCCTTTCTAGGCTATATATATAATAAGTGCTATAACATTGAACATTGTAACCCGCCTCCCTCCTGCCTTGAACATTGTAACCTTCAGCCAGTCCCGGTGAACTTGGTCCAACCTTTTATATGAATTTTCAGGTGCACTTCCAACAATGACCTCGGGCTTAAAGTTTATGCCATCTGTCTGTGTCAAGGATGCGGGATTTCGAACCACTGGTGGTGAAGAAACTAGTGGATTTACGGGTGAAGCTGGGTCAACAGTATCATTCACTGGATGTAGGTTATTAAGGTCAATTGGCTCTGAATTTTGCTATCGATTTCTAATTGGTAGTGGTAATATGAAAGTTAATATATAATGTTTATATCATTTAATAAGATAATCTATCCTAGCTTTAAATATGTATGGGAGAGAAAAAGTAGGAATTTTGCATTCCAACTCATTTTTGAGATAGATAAATAGAAATAAGGTATATGCTAGTCTTAATATTGTGCCAAGGTTTATGTTACAAGTGGAAATATCTTCATAAAACAATAAAGGAATGAACTCATACATTTTTGTCTTACTATCAACTCTTTACAGTAATGTATATAGATGCAGCCAACATATTAAACTTTTTATTTATACATTTTTGTTCTCATATTAAATCATATACAATACATAATGTATACATTACACACGTAAAGGGTTCTACATAATGTTGGGCATTTGTTTAAATTGTTTATATGGGGGAGTAACTTTCAAAAATTAGTTAGGATAATTAAGCAATAAAATTAGTGTAAATATTATTAACATATAGTGTTAGTAAAAAGCTGATATATATATATAAGCATTGTAATTAAAGTTTTTGTTACTTATTACGTGAATTTAATGTAGCTCTCGATATAATCCCTCCCCATGAATCGAGAAAAAGGGCAGCATTAATAGTCTTTCTCCGGTAACGTGGTGTCGTTAACGTCGACTCACTTTTTATTCAAATATATCGACTACAGTTTGTTCAAAAAATGCACCCAAATGTGCAGGAGCGAATGTGTTATAAAATGGAGTTGGCTAATCTCTAGACCATTTGCACCTTTTCAGGCCAGTTTGGTCTGAATCCGGTAACACGATTTGTTGTTGAAAAAGAGTTTTTCAGTGTTAAAATTGCAATTTGTATTGCACACATGGATTTAGGACCTTCGATTACCATTGGGGCACCCATATTATACAATTCCAATCACTAAAAACTACCATTTGAACAATTTTCGCCTGATTTTGGCGAGAAAACTCGCCGGATTTTAGGTGCAAATGGTCTAGAGTTTAGCTTACTGGTTTTAAAATACACAGTAAGAATTCATTGTAAAAATATAAAATCTAGGACTAAAAATGTCCAAGAATTTCAGATTTTTTGAGATGAATGTCCATCCCAAATAAAAAAAAGGTTTGTTTAAATGTGCAACGATTTTGCTTGAATTTTCAGCTTGATTTGGGGCATTTATGGTAAAAAACTTCAAGGAATTTTCAAATAGCGAGATTGAAGGTGCTTGGGGTTTTTTGAGCTGCATGATTTCATTTATGTTCTTAAAACTGCCCAACAAACAACAAAAAATTCAGATTTAGTTAAAAAAAATCTTTAAATAAATTCACCATATTCCAAAAAAAATTGGAAAAAAACACAGTTCCATTTAATAACATGGATAGATGTTATTGTCACATATATTAACATCGCATTTAATAACAAAGATAGATGTTATTCTCATATATTTACACCACCGAGGTAACAAAGGAAAGTAAAAAATCAATCTATAAGAAATTAGTGGTGGATCGATTATTCCCACAAGACCTTAGTTGAGTTGTGCATTTAACATTTAGAGGATGGAGGGGGCTATTTCTTAAATTTTATAAATCTAATATGGTTGGGGTTTAGGGGGTTAGGAGGGGCGTTTAATTTTTTTTTAGTGTAATGTAATGGGGGTTCAGGGGGTTAGGGGTTTAAGTTTTTATTATTATTATATCTAGTCGTTCATGTGCCAAAAATATAGATTCTGATGGGGTGTTAGAATCCATGGATGAGTTTGAATAATTTCACATGAAACATTTTAGATGTTTTCTAGTATGATGTTTGTAATTGAAACTTTAAATGAATTTTTTATCATTTATATGAATAGTGTGCTCTTGTAGGGTATAATATATGATTTCATTATGACTCACACCATAATTTGTTTGATTTTAAATGGTTAGAATGGTGAAATTTTTTATGAATTTTTTTTTTGTTTAACATGTAAGTTTCAAAAAAGTTGTAATTTGTCTCTTAAAGAAATATATTGTTTTCCAATTTGGGGGTTAATTTCAAGGTTTTTGTAAACCATAGTATTGCATGTTTAGGCCATGACACTATTTTTTACCCCGAAAAAAAAACCGTGTATACTGGTATCAACACTTTTCTATTTGAGGGGTGTTTTTGGTGCTTTTTAGGCAAAAAACATCATTTTTATCTCTAGAGTTCTCGTTTCATAGTATAAGTGGTTCAAGGGGTTAGCTCAACCAATTGTCACCAAACTTGTTAGCCATTTGGGTAGTTCTGTTCTTGCAGAGGCATGGTATGAATCCCCTTGGGTTAAGAACACAAGTCTACAACAATGGATTTACTATGGATATTGTCCAAGAATGTGGGGAGGCATATTTTGGGATTCCCCATGAGGTTATTCCCTTGAAAAAAATATCTATGCTCCTAAATGTCAATAAGAAGTACCACCCTTTCTAAGATAGTACTTTTAAAGGACAAGAACATCCTTGAAAATTACTAATGCACCATTTGGAAGCTATATGTTGACTACAAGATCTGCAACAATACTTTTCTTCCAAAAATAATGGGTGTTAATCAATCAGTCAAACAAAAGCATTTCACATACTGTTTCCTTTTGGTGGCAAGTAAGACTTTACTACACTAGTCTACACCAACAGATTTATTAAGGATACCATCCAAGAATGTGGGAAAGTATCCCTTGGGTTTCCCCACAAGGTTTTCCCCTGGATAAAAATATCTTTGCTCTTGAACATCAATAAGAAGTGCCCCTTTCTAAGATAACACTTTTGAAGGACAAGAACATACTTGAAAATTACTAATGGAGCATTTGGAAGGTAAATGTTGACAGCAAGATCGGTAACAATGATTTTCTTCCAAAAAAAATGGATGTTGATCAATCAATCAAACAAAATCATATCACATATTGTTTCCTCTATTTCCAAGTAAATTTTTGCTACAACATTTGTATTCAAGGGAAAAATATTCACAACCTTTTATGATGAGAAAAAAGGCCTTTGAAGGAGAACAAAAGATGGACTTTGATCCTTTGTGATGGACAACTGCCTTAATGATCCAAACGTACAATTAATATAATGCTCTCTAATAAGTTGAAATCAAATACCTTATTATCACTTTCTAAAGCATTACCACCCTTGATCAACACACCCTGGGAAGCACCTTTCCCTATGGCAACCATTACTGCAGTTGTATTTGCAAGTCCCAAAGAATAGGGACAAGCAATGACAAGCACTGATATTCCAAACTGCAGTGCCAACTCAAATCCATCCATTGATGTTGGGATCCATGTTTCAGGAAAGATCGCAACTTCCCCAAAAATAAAGCTACGTTATACTAGCAGCTGCAACCACCTGAACACCATTGTTATCATCAGAAATCTATTTTCCCTTGTCAAACGTTAAATTTTCTTGGCATAATTTAAATTTCTTTTCACAATAATATACTTACCAAGGGAACAAAGAACCTAGAAATTTGGTCAGTAAGTTTCTTTAGAGGTGCTATGGCCATCTGGGTGGCCTCTACAAGCTGTACAATTTGAGATAATGTAGTTTTTGAACCTACATGCGCAAATTTGACAAGAGAAAACCCATTCACATTCATGGTTCCAACTTCCACCTATGGCCTTATCCCTGTACCTCTTTGCAATAGGCTTGGCCTCACCTATGATCATGCTCTCATTAACATGGGTCTGAGATTTTATCACAATCCTATCTGTTGGAACCTTAGTACCTGGAACAAACCTGATGATATCATTACGCTGGGTAAGTTGACTTCTTACCTCCATCTTTGAGGTCACATTTCCATCATCATCTAAAGTTAGCAGCATTGCAGTATCAGGTGCAAGGTCCATCAATTTTGCATAGCATCTAAGGTATTTCCCTTTGCAAGAGCTTCCAAATATTTTCCCAAAAGAATAAAGGAGATTAGCATTGCACTGGTTTCAAAGAAGTTTCACCCCTTGAAATTATCAGAAGTGAGTGATTTTAAAAGAGTGTAGACTCAATAGAAGTAAGCAACATTGTTGCCCAAGGAAACCAACACATCCATGTTTGCTGAGCCTCTATGTAATGCATGATAGGAACCAACATAAAAATTGTGAACTATGATGAACTGCACTCGATTACAGAGAATCCATCGTAGGACCTTACCAAGGGTTAGTCTGTTAACCAATTTTAGGTATTCACATCAAGATGTCATTGAGAAAACCATTGATAAAAAGAAGAGGGGAACTGAGAAAACACAGCTCCATAGAAAGTATTTCTTGTAAATTACACCAATATATTGTAATTTGGAATGAAATGCTCGACAAGATGTACGCTACTCTTCTTTTTTAGTACTCTAAAGATCAAATCACTTCAAACTGGAACCACAGAATTCGTTATCTAAATTGAAATGTCATTGGATTGAGTATAGGTAAGTAATGATTTCCCAGATGTTTCTTTGTTTCTTGGTTCTAGTTGTCTCTTTGGATATGATCAATATTCAATTTGATAGTCAAGAGTAGTTTCCAGTTTTGTCTAGGTATTTTTTATTGACATTGTTTCCTATAGATTTGGAATATATGAGGCTTTCGTTCTTATTTGTAAAATAGGAAGAAGGAAGGAATCCAGAATGTTAAGTCGAGTAATAGATATCACATTACTAGAGTAAGAGAAATTGGAGGTAGAATGCAAGGATGACTTCAAAAATCCTCTGTTATCATCCTCCTCCATGTGTGTGCCTAGTTATGCTTCTTGGGTTTTAGGAGAAGACATAGATGCCTTGAAGGTGAGGAAGGAATAATTCGAGGTGAGAGGCATGGAGTGTGATTCTTGTGCAAGAGCCATAGAAAAACCTCTCAAAGGATTTCCCAAAATCAAAGACGCAACTCTGGCTCTTGTTCAAAACACAGTTTTAGTATCTTATAGGCCAACCTTCATTAATGTAAGAATATTTTTCCTTGTCAAAATAGTAGATGATAATTTATCTGTACTCTTATTTGGTGTAACTGTTTATTTTGGATGTTATGCAGAAAATTTCCATTAAAGAAGCAATAGAAGATGCAAGTTTTGAGGAAAAACTAAATGAGGATCACACAGAGGATAGTATCATAAAAGTATGTCGTATAAGAATCAGAGGATTGATTGGCACAATTTGTTGAGAATCTATTGAGACTGCACTTGGAAAAATCTGAGGAGTCAAGAAATTAGTGGTTTCTCTTACCCTAGAAGAAGCAAAGGTGCACTATGATCCCAAGCAATGCAATAGTGGTCAGATAATTCAAGAAGTTAGAGATGCACGATTTCAGTCTGACCTAATCAATGCAGGAGATGAAAAAAATAAAGTGCATTTCAGATTGGAAGGAGTAAGTTCCAGCAAAGAAGCAAAGCTGATTGAGATTTCTCTACAACCCTTACCCGATATGAACTCCATTGAAATGGATTCAAATTCAGAAAAGTGAATGTGTTGTATGACCCAGATCTAATAAGCCCAAGGCCAATAATCCAGTGCATTCAACAAATAGGCATAGAACCAAATTATTATAGAGAACAATTATGCAATCCTCTAGGAAGAAGATATTGTGACAGACAAGATGAAATTAAACCTAAATCTTGGGACATACAGTATCTCAAATCTAAAACGTAGACACACACACCCACACCGCTGACCCATGCCCATTTCTTCTATAATCAGGATAAATAAACCCCAAATATATGCCCAATATATTTTTTTACTTTTTGACCATTTTTAAGCCCCCAATATGAACAAACACGATATCATATTGTTCCATTGGTAACGCCCCATGGTATGAACTAACTACCACCATGATAGCATACCATCAAGTTCTTAGACCTGTCCTGGATGTCCAATCAATTTGCATACCACCATGAGAATTACACATTTTACGTTGAGCTAGCTTCATACCCATAAGACCCCATTTGGTTTAGTTTACCCCTATGCATCATGACACTAAAGGAAGCACCATGAGTTGCTAGTCTGAGTCAACCGGACTCTGTTTGAAACACCCCTCATGTCTCCGGGTTAAGAATTCCATCCTCTATCTTTTAATGAGACCACACTCTCATGTTTAAAAAGTAATTTTCTAGGCCACTTCATGAGAGTTTCCTTGATTTACGTACCACATTGTGATATAAGTGTCTCCACACCTATACTTGCATCACATCACCACCACAACTTATGTGGGATTCTAGACCATCTCCCAGAGGCCACCTCAGTTTACATGCCCTTCGCATGTAACTGTGTAATATGTCCACCGCAACTTCCCAGAGGGCTAATCATTTATTTCACATGCATTTGGCATATAAGTGCCTCTAGAATTGCACTCACATCATATGTAGTCTAGTATGGTCTACCATAGCTCACACAAGACTCTCGTGACCTCTTTCTGAGAGCCACCTTGGTCTACATGCCTCAATTCACATGCCTCTACCGTGATCTATCCCATGCATGTATTTGTATGTTTAAGAGCCACTTTATCCAGCCATACTACACAGTTGACCTTTGTACCACTTTCCATAGCCTCGAGAGGGGGGCACCTTTAGTGCCCCCTTGATTGGTTGACCATAATGGAGTTTATGTTAATCTCTTTTATGACTCCTAAAAGAATGAAAATATCATCGAGTGCCACTGATTCCTTTCCCACTCGTTAAAGTATAGGAAAGGGTGTCTACATCGTCTCGTTTATCTCCTTTTGTGGACTATGTCAACTACCATCTGAAAAAGGACCACCTTGGCACATTCAAGCCAAGATCATTCCCCTCTGAATTGTTTTATGCTTTCTCAAGCAGAGGGGTCAAACTTTACAAAAAATATCACCATGGGTTGTCGTTAAGCTCTTTTGCAGCCTTCTCATCAAGAAAATATCACCGATAAAAATTGGTCTCATTCGTGCTCGTAAAAGTATCTGAATGGCCGTCCAGTCAATACAAGTTTAACCTTTTCCATCCTGATTGGACTACCAATGGTAAAAAATTCTCTCATCCCCTAATGGATGGGAAAGCTCTCTTATGTACACTTTTAACCTTTTTTGGGCATAGGAGACCATCCACAAAAAATATCCCCCACTAGAGTCTTCTTCATGCTTTCAGAATCTCTAAAATTGAAAGCACCATCGAGCATTTACTTTCTTGTGCTCACCAAAAATACACTAGATCATACCACAATGGTGTCTCTAGACACCACCTCACAGAAAATAGTTTGACATCATTCCCACTTTGGGTCACCTTTGTTCATAGTATTCTGCGATGTGTCTTCCTTGGATCCCATCAACACAAAAAGTGTCTGCCTCCTCCAAGTATTTCCCATGTGCAGTTACATTCCCAGTATTACAGCTATGATCCCTTTACCATGAGTCAGTTTCATTTATTGCATGGTCCTCCCTATCGTAATACTTTGAACAAAGTAATTTTGAGTCCAATGAACTCCCCCTTCCCTTGTTTCACTCCCCCCCCATTCAGTGGGTCAGTTCTCAAATTGTGTCACATCTTTCAGTTGTCTCCCTCGCGCTTTTGGTTAAGGAAACACCATTTCCTTGGTCAGTCATAGGTCTCCCTTTTTTGATGACAACACATGTATTCTAGAGAATAGACCCTGAGGTCCTTGTATCTTGGCTTCATTAACCTCATTGGTGAGTTTCTTTGACCACTTTAGAGGACTCCAGCTACATCATTCCACCATTGAGATTCATACAAGGTATTGGTCCATGCATTATTTGGTTGAAGACCCCAGATGTCACCTAACTCTAGCACATTGATGAGTCTATTGAGCGACCCAAGCATGTTCATGTCCCTTGTGATTTTTAGGTTGCGTTGGAGAAAGTGTTCGGAAGCCCCAATAGTGCTTCTATATATATTTATGATTGATGTAGAATATTTGTACCATGGAGACTCTAACTCTTTATCAGTAAACTATGTACCATTCTAGATCCAGCAGACCATCATTCATGATGATATAGCATTCCATGAGAATGACATGGGTCCAATGTAGGAGTTCTTCATATCAGTATTGTATTCAGCAGGGCACGACCAGCCATATTCCACGTTCTCTTCCAACCAATAGGAACCCTACCCTTCCATCCTATATACGGAAGGTAGATGTTCCTTCCTACAGTAAGGGTGAAATCCCTATTACAACAACAATATATTGTATTGATTCAACCTTTTGTGCAACACCAACATCAAATGGTTTCTACAATGCTAGTACCTCCACCAGGGGAAAACCAGTTAAAACCCTCACAAGGGGGAAATGATCCAATTTCCAATGTATTCATGTGTGATAACTAGGTGAACATTAACATGAGATCTCATTCTTATGATGTCCCTCCGAGTACATTGGATCAATCAGAATCACAGCCAAGTGGTTCTTTGACCATTGAGAAACCAACCATAGACATAGTACAACAATCCCCCAATTGTTTTCTATGTAAAGCAATGTATAATCCTAATGTGTGAGATTCTCATAACAAAAATATTATTGAGGAAATAGTTCAAGAACCATGTACCATGTCCTCCATGGAGGTGTTGAAATGTTGTCTTTCACAAAGAAAGTAACTATTTTATTCAACTA
Source organism: Pseudotsuga menziesii (assembly GCA_001517045.1). Lineage (NCBI taxonomy): Eukaryota > Viridiplantae > Streptophyta > Pinopsida > Pinales > Pinaceae > Pseudotsuga > Pseudotsuga menziesii. The sequence continues at coordinate 31,287 of LPNX010607959.1, forward strand.
GAGCTTTTGATCCATCTGATGAGACTTCGATCACATTAGAATTATACCAATCAATCTGTAGGATTCCTCCCAAAGTTTCTTTTCAGATTAAATTAACATCTCATATCAAGAATATATTTCAAACCATAGTTCATGAACAGGCCTCAACCTATGTCATTTCATTTAAATGTTGGAAAGCATTAGGATCACCCACCTTAGTTCAATACCATACCTTGCAAAAAGAATTTGATGAACATTTGTTCTCTCCTCATGAACTGATTGTAGCCTACCCTACTAAATGGGGTGGAAAATCCATCACAATTGATGTTGGCATAGTAGATGTGCTTATAGATTACAATTTTCTATTGGGACATAGTTGGATACATGGGATGATGGAGATAGTGTCTTCAGAGTCCCTAGTGATTCGATTCCCTCATTAGGGGAATATTGTCATGGTCAACCAATTCGATTATTGCAGTCTGGAAATTGCTTTCCTACCGAATGTTCCTTTCATTAGGGATGCTCCAAAGGAAGCTCAAGAAATTAGGGTAGGATCATTAAAAAATGATTCCCTCAAGGGAAACTTTATAATCCTACAATCCTTATATGTTGTAGAAGTGTCATACAAAGCTATTCAAATGGATTTGGAAGATTTGGATCAAAATATTCCCTTAATGGAGGAATATGATGAGTTACTTATCCCAATTTGGTTGTGAGCCCTCCTAGTTCACTTGACCTCTTGGAAAGTAATTTATCAATAGAGGAAGGAATCCTTGAAGTCATAAACATTTGGTTGTCCCCAACTAAGGAAATCTTTTGTTGGGAAACTGGGAGTATACTTGGTTTTAATCCACCTAAGTATAGGAGCATCCTTTGTATGTTCCTAGATCTTATAGGTTATAATTGGAAGCATTGATATAGGTTTAAGTTATCTTTTTGTGAAGATGCATTTGAACCATTTGCAACCTTAAATTTCCATACGGTCGAACCTATTCGAAATCGGTGGGTCATCCCATCATATTTGTATTTTCCACTATTTGAACAAAAGATCCTACCAAACATGGGACACCCTACTGAGCAGCCCATTTCCATTCTGGTGGCCATGCTAAGTTATTCTAATAGGATTTGGTTCCCAATTAGTCCCATCATGCCCTGGAGTTTAAGACCACATAATTCTCTTCCATACAATTCTGGCCACTTCTCGATGGGCTCCCTATTTCATGTTAGTTTACATAAGCATGTGTTAAAATATCTGGATGAACATTTGTGCCTACTGCTTCAGTGCTTATTTCTTATGTTTTGTATCTTCCTTTGCAGTCACTTTTTTTTCAAGATGGCTATAAACCATTGCTTCTATTTAAGTTGACCTATACATGTGAGAACTATTTGATTCGAGTAGTTGATGGAACGTGATTGATTGCGATTTATGATTTTGGTGTTTTCCAAAATAATTAGCATGAAGTAAACCACATTTCCCATTTCCTACTTGTTCATCACACCAAAATGGATAACCGCATTTTCTTGGTTCTATTTCACTTCCCATCAACACATAATCCTGCTTCAAATAACCAACCAATGGAGGGAACATCTGTAAGGGTGCGCACAACTAGCTCAGTCCTTGTTTGCAATATGTATATTTTCCTTGTCCTAAGACATGCTCTTGAAAATATAGGGTACGCCCATGCAACACTCATTCCCTCCCATGTACCATAGAATTCTTTATTCTTATTTAGAGATAATAAATGAAAAAATACTAAAAGTTAAAAAAAAAACAATCCAAAAAAGGGGAAACCTAAATCGTGCCATATTGAATATTTCAAACAAATGCAACATTAAGTAACAGTCTCCCTTGAAAATCACACCTAATTTATTATCCACTATCAGTACACTATTTACATTTTTCTTAGGAAGTTGTACCACTAATATGAACAGATCCCCACCGATAGGTTATCATTCCTGTCATCTATGAATCTTTCATTAATTCATCTAGAATTGGAAAATTTGACAATGTTTGTTTACTCATGTATTATGTTTCCAAGTATCACTATGCGTCGTGTTATGTGTTGGAGCATGGGATCCAACAGGGGCATCCCATGCTGCAGATGGCATCATAGGCTCTGTCTCCCATCAACCACATCATCACCCGGCACCACCTACAATGCCACCACAACTAAGCAACACCCCTACTATTTCCTATCCAAACCAAACTCCTGACTATGCAAGAATGATGTCCCAGTCTAGAGCTACAACTTCTTATGCACAACCTGCACCACAACAGTAGACCCATTCACCTACTTGGATGGCACAACAATATGTGGGACATATTCCCATGTTTGTAGCAACCTCGCCCCCCCAAGTCTAGTATGCACCACTAGTTCAAGCAGCTCAAGCCCTCACCCCAGCTCCACCAGCACCTTTGGAGCAAGTTTTTACATAGCAAAACCGTCCCAACTAGCCAGCCCCCAATAACCAACAAGGGAATGCCAGAAATAACCAAGCCGAGAATCAAGGCAATAACCAACCACAAGGAAACTGTCAACAACCAAAGCCTCCCAACAATACTAGGGCAAACTAGCTAGCCAAAAATCCTCAGCAACCAGATGCATCGAGATGCAACACTTTGTTGCACACAAACCAATCGTGCACACTATGTGAGGTCTACGAGCACTATGCACATGAATTTGCCTTCATGGGTCGTGCTAAGCAGGCCATTAAGAATGAGGTTAAGCATGCCACTAATACACCAACCTCAGCAACACAACTTGGAAACACCAGTACCTCCTCCTATGGTGCTCCAAAACCCATTACCAGTTCAAGGAATGGTAGCAATTGCATCAGCTCCCCAACCTAATCCCACCGTCTTGACTGCACCTCCGACAGCAGAAATAGGTGTTCATCACCTGCTAGCCTTGACAACCGAAGAGGTCAATTTACAAACCAAACCAAATCAATATGGAACAACATCGAACCCATTGATCCATTAGCGATATCCACATGCAAAACAACATGTACACCTCTTCACTTACCCCCTTTCCCCCATGCCCCTTTATACGGTGGGTTGCCAACAATGTCATGACTAGAGCTGCTGCGAGCTACAACATCATGGATGACTTGGACCAAACACCCACGACCATGTCCACTCTTGAGATACTTAAAAATTTCCCAACACAGCGAAAATCCTTACTAGCCACCCTTGGTGCTTTAAACCCCTTTGAATCTAAGTTGATCACATTCGAAACAGAGAATGGAGAACCGCAGATGCCATCAACCATTGCTTTGTAGATCCCAGTATCCATTCAGAATTTGGTCGTGCACTGATGCATCATGGACGATGGGGAATCCACTTGCGTCATGTCAACCTTATTCTGTCAAAAACTTGGGTCACCAATTTGGCAATCATCCACCACTACTCTGAGGGCTTATGATGGCCATCCCACTAAATCCCAAGGTATCCTCCTCCACGTCCCCAATACATTAGCTAGGAAAATAGTTATGATTGACATAGAGGTTGTCAATGCTCAGTTGGACTATAAACTTCTCCTCAGAAGAATTTATATGTATGCCATGAGAGTCATAGCATCAACTATTTTCCATCTCATGATGTTCCCTCATGATGGGAGAATCACGACGGTTGACCAGTTAAATTATCATAATCTGAAAGGGCTAACTACACCAGACAATGTTATCCTTACGGTCAATACCATTAATTTGCAAGGGCTAATACCACCATCCAACATTATCCCCTTAGTCAACACCATTGTCGATGACATACTCGCCTCCCCAATATTGAATGTGGGGCCTAGGTTGTTTATCGACACCACCATGATGGCCTCCTTCCCCTTCATGTCATAATCACTGACACCAAATGAGACTGCATATTTGTGCATGATCTCACCCAGCACTACTGCACCTAAAAATCAACCGCATTCATAGCCCCAACAATAGCCGCAACATTACCCGTAGCCGCAACATCACCCGAAGCTACAGCACCAACCGCGGCTGCAGCTTCATCCACAGCCACAACCTTAGTTGCAACACTAGCCTCAGTTACCAGGGAAACATTGGGGTTCATTCCCACTTAACACAATCCTTTTCCCTTTCCTTTTCCTTTTCCTACCATTCAGGATCATGAGTAAGTCTGTCTTGGAAACCTGCAATCTACAGGAGTTCACATTGGGAGTTCTTGTGTGGTACCTTGAACCACCTACCCTACCTCTGAGGCCTCGAGATGTGTTGACTGATGTCCAACCAATTGAGATGATGTTGCACGTACCTCTGGGTCCATCAAAGACTCCTCTCGTCCCCAGGCTTTCCCCTCTTCCTCCAATAGAGATTAGGGGAAAGGCCACCAAAGCCATAACCAATACCATTTACATGATGTCTAGCATCAGTTCCCTTCTATCTCGTTGGATGTGGAAGATCCAGTTTAACTATATAGGCACCACTTACAAGATGACGGAGAGATATGTAAGACCGCCTCCGATTTTACCCCATTCCATTTAAACCATAGTGTGGAATCGGTTCTTCCCATAAAATACGAGATTCCGTCACCCGTACTTACCAATGACCTTTATCTTGGAAATGGGGCATACCTCTTCACTGGATCAAACAATCGACTCTTGAAGAAGTCACACAATGGGATCCACCTCAAGAGAGTCTATGCTTAATATAACCACTATGAGTCCCTTATAGCATAGTTTTTTCCTTTTTTGTTTTGCAACGGTTTTACCACAAGTCATAGCCCCCTTCCAGTAATAGTTCTACACATAAGGATAGCCCAATGGAGTGCATGGTACAATAGCTTCACATGCACACAGTATGTCACATGCATGAACTAGCTACCACCATGATAGCATACCATCAATTCCATAGACCTGTCTTGGAGGTCCAATCGATTTGCATACCACAATTAGAATTTCACATTTTATGTTCAGCTAGATCTGTACCCATAGGCCCCCATTTGGTTTAGTTTTCCCTTATGCATCATAGCACTAGTCTGAGTCACCCGGATTCTATTTGATACACCCCTCACAACTTCGGGTTCAAAATTATGTCCTCTATCTTTTAGTGAGACCATAGTCTCATGCTTAATAAGTAATTTTCGGGGCCACTTCCTGAGAGTTACCTTGGTTTATGTACAAAATTGTGATATAAGTGTCTCCAGGCCTATACTTTCATCACATCACCACCGTAACTTACGCAGGATTCTGGACCATCTCCCAGATGCCACCTCAGTTTACATGCCCTTCGCATGTAATTGTCTAATCTGTCCATCGCAACATGCGTGGGTCCACAGACCAATTCCTAGAGGGTGGTCATTTCTTTCACATGCATTTGGAATATAAGTTCCTCTTGACTTGTGCTCACATCATATGTAGTCCAGTCCAGTCTACCAAAACTCACACAAGAATCTCCTAACCTATGTCTGAGACCCACCTCAGTCTGAGTGCCTTTGTTGCACGGATTCGTATGCCTCTGCCACGATCTATCCCATGCATGTATTGGTATTTTCAAGAGCCATTTGCTCCATCCATACTGCACAGTTGACCTTTGGACCATTGTTCATAGTCCCAAGAGGGAGCACCTTCAGTTCCCCCTCTATCGGTTGACGATAATGGAATTTCTGTTAAGCTCTTTTCTAACTCCTAAAATAATGAAAAGATTGTTGAGCATTGTTGCTTCCTTTCCCGCTCGTTAAAGTATAGGAAAGGGTTTCTACATCTTCTCATTTATCTCCTTTTGTGGACTATGTAGAATACCATCTAAAAAGGACCACCTTGGCACATTCAAGCCAAGACCATTCCCCTCTACATCCTTTTATGCTTTCTTGAGCAGAGGGGATGAACTTTACAAAAAATATCACCATAGGTTGTCGTTAAGCTCTTTTCCACCCTTCTCATCAATAAAATATCACCGAGCAAACTTGGTCTCATTCATGCTCGTAAAATTATCTCAATGACCATCCATTCAGTACAGGTTTAACCTTTTTTGACATGTTTGGACTACCAATTGTAAAGAAGTCTCTCATCCCCTAAAGGATGGGTGAGCTCTCCTATGTACACTTTTAACCTTTTTCAGGCACAGGAGACCATCAACAAAAAATATCCCCCACTGGAGTCTTCTTCATGCTTTCAGAATCTCTAAAATTGAAAGCACCATTGAGAATTTACTTTCTTGGGCTCGCCAAAAATCCATGCGATCATAATACAATGGTGTCTCGAGAGACCACCCCATAGATAATAGTTTGGCAGCATTGCCACTTTGGGTCACCTTTGTTCAGATTATTCTGCGATGTGTCTTCCTTGGATCCCATCAACACCAAAAGTGTCTACCTCCCTCGAGTATTTCCCATCTGCAGTGACATTCCTGGTATTACAGCTATGATCCCTTTCCCACGATTCAGTTTCATTTACTCCCTAGTTCTCCTTGCCGTCATACTCTGAACAAAGGAATTTTGAGCCGACTGAAATTCCCCTACCCTTGTTTCACTCCCCCCCCCCCATTCAATGGGTCAGTCCTCATATTGTCTCACATATTTCAGTTATCTCCCTCGCACTTTTGGTCAAGGAAACACCATTTCCTTGGTCAGTCACAAGTCTCCCTCTATTGACGACAACACATGTATTCTAGAGGATAAACTCAAAGTTCCTTGTATCCTAGTTTCATTAACCTCATCGATGAGTTCCTTGGAAAACTTGAGAGGAGTCCTTAATTCCTCTCAGGATGGTTGTGTCTCATGTGCTCGACTCCAACTACATCATTGCACCATCAAGATTCATATAGGGTATTGGTCCATGCAGTATTTGGTTGAAGATCCCATATGTCACCTGACTCTAGGACATTGATGAGTCTATTAAGGGACCCAAGCAGGTTCATGTCCCTTGTTATTTTCGGTTGCATTGGAGATAGTGCTCGGAAGCCCCAACAGTGCTTCTATATAGATTTATGATTGATGTAGCATATTTGTACCATAAAGAATCTGACTCTCTGTTAGTAAACTAAGTATCATTCTCGAGCCAGCAGACCATCAGTCATGAAGATATAGCATTCCATGATAATGCCATGGGTCCAATGTAGCAGTTCTTCAGATCAGTATTATATTCAGTAGGGCATGGTTGACAGTATTGTAGGTTCTCTTACAACTAACAAGAACCCTAACCTTCCATCCTATAGACGAAAGGTAGTTGTTCCTGCCTGTAGCAAGGGAAAATTCCCTACTACAACAACAATCTATTGTATTTATTCAACCTTTTGTGCAACACCATCATCAAATGGTTGCTATAGCACTGGTACCTCCACCAAGGGGAAACCATTCAAAACCCTCACAAGGGGTAAATGATCCCAATGCCAATGTAGTCATGTGTGATAATGAGGTGAAAATTAAAATGAGATCTCATTCTTATGATGTCCCTCCTAGTACACTGGATGAATTAGAATCACATTTAAGTGGTTTTCTCACCATTGAGAAACCAACCATAGGCATAGTACAACAACCCCCCAAATGTGTTCTATGTATATCAATGCATAATATTAATGTGTGAGATGCTCATAAAGAAAATGTTGTTGAGTAAATAGTTCAAGAACTATGTGCCATGTCCTCCATGGAGGTGTTGCAATATTGTCTTGCAAAAAAAAAGTAACTATTGTATTCAACTAGAGCTTTTGATCCATTTGATGAGATTTCGATCACATTAGAATTAGACCAATCAACTTGTAGGATTCTTCCCAAAGTTTCTTTTCAAATTAAAGTAAAATCTCATATCAAGAATATATTTCAAGCCATAGTTGATGAAGGGGCCTCAACCTGTGTCATTTCATTTAAATGTTGGAAATCATTAGTATCACCCACCTTAGTTCAATAACATACCATGCGAAAACAATTTGATGAACATTTGTTCTTTCCTCATGGACTGATTGTATCCTGCCCTATTGAATGGGGTGGAAAAACCGTCACAATTGATGTTGGCATAGTAGTTGCACGTATAGATTAAAATTTTCTATTAGGACATAGTTAGATCCATGCGATGCTGGATATAGTGTCTTCAGAGTCCCTAGTGATCGAGTTCCCTCATTAGGGGAATATTGTCATGGTCAACCAATTAGATTATTGCATGTTCAAAATTGTTGTCCTACCGAATGTTCCTTTCATTAGGGATGATCCAAAGGAATATTAAGACCTTAGGGTAGGATTGTTAAAAAATGATTCCTTATGGGAAAATTTATGACCCGCAATCCTTATATGTTGAAGAAGTGTCATACCAAGCTGTTTAAATGGATTTGGCAGATTTGCATCAATATAGTCCCTTAATGGAGAAATATGATTGAGTTACTTGTCACATTTTGGTTGTGATCTATCCCTGTTCACTTGAATTCTTGGTTGTGAGCTCTCCCTTATCAATAGATGTGGTAATCCTTGAATTCATAAACATTTGGTTGTACCCAACTAAGGACATCTTTTGTGGGGAAACTCAGAGTATAGTTGGTGTAAATCCACCTAAGTATAGGAGCATCCTTTGTATGTTCCTCAATCTTATTGGTTATATTTGGAAGCATGTATACATGTTTAGGTTATCTTTCTGTGAAAATGCATTTGAACCATTTGCAATTTGAAATTTCCATAGGGTACATCCATGCAACACTCATTCCCTCCCATTTACCATAGCATTCTTTATTCTTTTTTTGAGCTAATAAATGAAAAAATACTAAAAGTTAAAAAAAAAATCCAAAAAAGGGGAAACTTGAATCGTTCCATATTGAATTTTTGAGACAAATGCAACAGTAAGTAATAGTATCCCTTGAAAATCACACATAATTTTGTATCCACTGTCATTACACCATTTACATTTTCCTAAGGACGTTGTACCACTAATCTAAACAGATCCCCACTGATAGGTTATCCTTCCTATCATCTATGAATATTTCTTTTATTCATCTAGAATTGGCGAATTTCACAATGATTTTTTACTCATGTATTATGTTTCCAAGTGTCACTATGCATCGTATTATGTGTTCAAGGGAATTCAAATCAGTACCGACCATTCCTCAAATATTCCTTATCATTCATGTCAGCCTTCCTTTTTTCAGTATATATTGTTGGATCTAGCATCTCTACCAAATTATATCAACCTACTAATCTTAGTTTCCTTTCAATTAATATGGGAAGCATTAATTCCCTCCTTCTGATGGATACATTCCTATCGACATCAAGTCATCATCTAATAAATGGTTCTAGGAACCCCTATGAGTACCTTGGAGCTTGCAGTCATTAGTGGCAGGTTTCCTCACAAGTGATAATGGGTATACATCAATGGCCCATGATTATTTGATTCTACAATTGTTCGACATAAAACATTTATTCACAGTTGTTAGTTTGTACTCGAGTACCTTGGAGTCCATCATCATTATTGGTGGACCTCCTCACATATCATAATGGTATACATCAATGACCGATAATTAAATGGTGTTTAATTATTCTCAACATCAGCGCATTTCTTCACATGATATAAATGTGTACTATAGTTGATTTGTTTTGAATACCTTTGGAAATATAATTGTATCACTCATTTGAGGCACTTCCCAAGTTGCACAAGATTAAAGTACCATGAAGACCTATATATGTTGCACTCATAAAATGTACACATATATGTTTTTAAAGAATATTCTTTTGACGTGTATGCATTTTGTATTGTTCGTGTCCATGCATGCTTGTTTATTTCTAAGCATGGGTATACCCACCTCATGAATATATTCTATATTTGGGAAATTTATTTGGCTGACTCGTAGGTGTTTCTCCAACTCATGTGTTCATAAACCGTCGTTTTCCATCATGCCTTGATCACTAAAAAGTATCAGTACAAAGAGTATCAAAATGAAAGAGAAATCAATGTATCTCAGCCTTGAGCATAGATTATAACCTCACAAATTAGTCGGCATCTGTTAATAATGAAATTAACACCCTTGAGGGTGTTGGTATGAGAACGCATTTCTATTTCACCTAGAACATGAAGATCAAAATTCTAGAACAATTGAGAGCTTAAATATCTCATTTGACCACTGCTTCCACAAAGGAAGGAATGTTTGAGGATAAATGTGACTCTAAAGACACCAATTCCATGACCACTTAAGGGACAAAAACCAGTTCCTATAACTCATAGAGTGAAAAAATGCCTAATATTGGTATGAATTGCCTTGGAAATACTTAAAATCAAGTTTTGATGCCTAAAACTTAGGTAAAGTGGGATTTTTGAAGAAAATAATAAAAAATATTCAAAATTATTGATCCCATATTCATGGTCAATATATTGGCTGCACAAACACCAACTCTATATAAAGAAGTCATACGAGGTGAATTAGGGAGGAGAAGAGAGAAAATCAAAGGAATGTTCAAGGACTTGGAGGCTGTATAGACACTTTTTCATATCAAGTTTTTGGTAATCATTAGCATTAATGGAGAAGGATGGTTTATAAGAAAGGAGAAATGGATTCAACTATTATTGGGTTGTAATCACTTTCCTCCTATTTTCAATATCATGGAATTCTAGTTTCCCTGATATGTTGTTATTGAATCTATGAATTTTCATATGTTTTTTTCAATGTTTGGTAGATAGATTTCAATTTATTTCATAGTTTTCAAAAGATAGAGGTAAGGAACTAGCATGCAAGCTGCAAATGGAGGCATAAAGGCCATGGATTTTCAAGCAAAGGGATATTCAAAGCATGAAATGCTTCAAGAGGTAATCTCCTTTCTTCCTCCCCTCTATACTCTTTGAAATGTCTCAGAAATATTAGGAAGATTTCAATTATTGCATGTATTTATGTCAATTCAGACTCAACTCCTTATAGTGAAGGAGAGAATATGATGTAGACAAGTCCATGCATCTAAATCTACTAACAAGGTGATGCTGCATTGCTAGCTAGTGTTGGTATTAGCTCTCATAGTAGTATCTATAACACTCATTTTGTTATCAAGGAAATCAATAGTGAAAATTGTAACAGTGCTAAAAATAACACTAGTAACAACAGTGAGGGTAGATCCATTGTATTAAATAATATAGAAGGTTTAAAAGTCAGTGACAGGGAATATTATGTTGAAATTTGAACGAGTAGTTCTAGCACGGGTAGTAATAAAAATGGGGCGAGTGATGAGAGAACTTGTAGTAGTTTAAGCAGTAGTGGAAACATGCCTCATATGTCAAATGATTCAAGATGGTAGGTTATTAGTGATGTTCGAAAGAGGGATGGATGTTTGGGATTTAACCATTTCAAGTTGGTGAAGTGATTAGGTTGTGGTGACATAGGTAGTGTGTTTCTCACAGAGTTGGATCATACAAAGTGTTATTTTTCCATGAAGGAGATGGAAAATGGGCCTTCAATAAGCCGGAAAATTATTCTTAGAGATCATACTAAAAGGGAAATATTTCAAATGCTGTATCATCTATTTCTTCCGACATTATACACTCACTTTGAAATGGACAAGTTCTCATGTTTGGTTACGGAGTATTTCCCAAGGGGACATCTTCACATACTCCAACATTTGTAGCCAAACATAAAATTATCAAGACAAGTAGCACAGTATGAGATTCAGCTTGTGTAATTCAACAAATTTCGTGTTTCCCATTTGTTTACTCTTATTTTGGCAGAGAACCATAGTAAACCGATTTTACTTTGTGAAAAATGTGTTGAGGGAAGATTTAAGTTTGATTTGACTCAAGAAAAACTTGGGAAGTACAAAATTATAAAACCATGAATATAATTTATTTTGGCTCTATGCATAAGTTAACATAGTGATTTTTTGTGTGGGTTGTGGGTTAAACCATTTGAACTTGGTAAATGACCAGTAGGTACTTGTCATTCAGTGCTGGGGTAACTATTCTAACATGTTGATGAGTTTTAATGACCCACTTCACTAGCGATTCAAATCAAATATGTAGGTCATGGATTTGACCTGAGTCTTTTGATGAGTATTCACAAAACATTGAGAAGCAAAAGTTCAATTCTGTGACTAACATAGCTGAAATGGTTGTATTATTGCCTCCTCAAATGGACCTCTAAATGTTTTAAAATTGTTTTGTTTTACTTTCATGTTGAAACACATCCTATGCTTGAAATGAATTCAACTTCTTGACCAACCAACATTGAATCCTAGGTTCTTATGGAAAATTTGAACCATTTTTAAAGAAAAGAATACTTGAAATTTATTGGGAAACTAATTAGCCTACTAAAATTGGATACTCTATAACCTATGTCAACAACTTGTAATATTGTTTAGACATGAATAAGTTGGAAAATGACAGTTTTATGTTGCTTAATATAAGCCAGATTTTCATTCTTGTCTTTTGTTTCTATTCTCTACTCTCTAATGAAATATATGGTTGGTATCTATTCAAACTTGTTTTATGTCTATTTATAAATTTTAGGGGATTCTCTTCGATCTTAATAACTTTAAAATTTAATAGGCTGATTTAAGCATCGATCAATGTTGCTAAATTGTTATTTGTAGTGATGTACAAGCAATAATTGAATATATAAAAGTTTCAATATAGAACAATAATTCAAAAAGTTGTCTCCCTATGATTATAATTATCCTTCTTCCGATATGTATTTAAAATTTTAAGTCTAGCTTAAAACACAAAAGATCCTTCTTGTTGAATATCTATGTTGGAGGCCAAGTGTCTATCCATGTATAATTTTTAATTTTGGAAGGACCTATGAATCTGTATTCACGAAATGATATCAAGAGAATATTGTTGGGTTATTTAAATTCCTTGTATTGAGCTATCAAAGCTTTGACAAAAATATTTTTTCTCAAGTTGTTAAAGCTTCACAAAATTAACTCTTGGTAAATTATTAATGTGCATTACAGATGTATTCCACAACTCTCAGAAACAATATTGCTTCTATTTGGTCCTATGTAGATTGTTGATATACATTCAAATTAGAATGATTGGATAAAATCAAATGCGTTGAGAAATTTTTGGTGACAAGAAAGATAGATAGTGTTTCCTACATTCAAAAAGAATGGTTATTTCTTTCACATGCTACTTCATACAGGTCTAGAAAACTATATTTGGTATGATATGGTTTGAACTTTGCACACAACTCAACTTTTTATATGGTGGAGTTATTTTTCCTTAATCAATGGTTATATTAATAGGAAAATTTTATATACTTTGTAGTAAAATAGGGTTTCTATAGGAACATTGATAAAATTTTAGGTCTATGCTACCATATCCTTATGTTAAATCCAAATACCACTTTTTGGGATCCTTCGATCATTACTTTATATCTTAGAAAGTTAGGACCAATTTCTAAAGAGGATATCATGAGGGAGATGGATCTCATGATAGAACTTGTCATTTTTGTTTGACATTCGATATTTTACACACTAAAAATTGTTAGATGTAAATAAGAATTTAACCCGTATTTGTGCCACTAGTCATCAGTGCTTACATCTATTCCACTAGTAATAAGGAAACCACACACAACTTCCATATCTCACTATTGTACATTGTGTGCCTTGTTGCAGTACACTTCGTGTCATGATGTTGTACACATGTGCCCCATATGATCTCATCAATGTAACCACCATGATTTTTTTTACAACATATGTCCACTAGCATTGTCACATTCTCTTATATCCACCACCGTACAATGTACCAATCCTCTAATATTGGACAAGATTCAAACTCAGTTGGTCCAATGGTCAATTACCATATAATAAATCATTACAACATTTAAGGACATTGGATTTTGTAATGAGGAAGACATTCTTGACCATTGAAAAAGGCCAAAGGGATGTTTATATTTATAGAGGTGAAGTAAATTCCCTAAAAAATCATTCCAAGAATATTGAAAAAGTGAAAAAATGGAGGGATGTTGTGTTTGGTCACAACAACCTAATTTATCTATTACCTACTAGGGTAATGCTTCTACATTATTGACATGCATCTCTCTCTTAAAGGGGTGTTTACTTGTTTTTGGGTGGGAATATATAAATTAAGAAAATAAAAGTGAAGGTATTACCAAATTTGACTTTTGGTGTTTCTATACTACAACTTATGTTTTCTTAATTTCACTCTTTGTACTCAACTTGAGCCTAATTGCATGGGATTTAGTAATCCTAAAATAGGGAATCCCCCTTTGATATAGAGGAGAGCCAGCGAAAAGTGGGAAGAGTGTTGGTGAGGTGACCTCCCTCATGAGTTTCCCATAAGACACCATCACTCTTATGGACTTTAAATATGAAGTGTTCGTTTGTGTAGTAATTTAGTAACATGGTCCTTACAGTAAATATACTTCCAGGTGATATCAAAACACACAAGATCATATGCCATTTAATATACTAAAAAAGAGAGCAAATAAAAGTTGAGAATTGTTCCACCAGAATCCATGCACAAGGATGTTTGTATCTATTTTCCCTATTAATGAGTTGTTCCAATTTTAATTGCTGGAGAAAATGTCACATGCCCCAATTTTGCAAAATAATATTATCTTATTTTTTATTTTATTCCAAGACATTATGTTAAATTTAATGCTAAGTTTTAAATGATGACTTAGCAGATTCAAGGATATTGAATGTAATTTTGAATATTTTAATTTTAAATAAATAAAAGTGGAGACAATAGCTTGGGAGAGCTATTAAAAAGAGTGTTACTGGTCAATTTGGTGGAGGAGACTACGTGGAGAGCAAATAGAAAAGTGGCAGCATCCTCAAACACTTCCAATGTTGCAGGTGGCAACCTACCTACATTTAGGGTCATGATCCCCCAAGAAAGTGGGATCAGAGCAGGTGGCTCAATTAATGACAACTAACCCAAAAAGACCTAGGCAATCTTAATAAAAAAATCCCATTGAAGAGAGCTGAGGCTACTCATTCCAAGAAGGGGAATCATTCAGGTGAATGAACTTCAAAGGATTTCTTTAGGAAGGGATTTTGTGGAAGGTGTTTGAGGGATAAACTGCAGGAAGTGATCTAGTACAGCTTTTCATCTGAAAGATCTTGCTGCTGAGTGCAAAGTTAGTACTAAGTCATTGGACTAGTATTTTGTTGCTTGTTCCACCAGTTTTGGCCATGGAGACCAGGAACAGGCTTGGGTGTCTTGAGAAGTTGCTTTCTAAGCTCTCTCTAGGAGTTGGTAAGGAGGAACGGCCTCCCAACGTTGTTGTCATCCAGCTTTAAACAGGTTCTACAGTCTGTATTTACTATGTTTAAAGTTTATATCTGAGAATGAATGAATAATGAATGATTTATATGTTATGTAGTGAATTGTTAAAGCTTGAAATCTCTTAGTTGTTGGAATGTTGAATCTGTATTTTGATGAAAAATAATCCTACCTGTGTTTTTCCTCGTCTGGAATAAACCAGACCTTACTCTAGCACAGATAGTGTGTTTAAAATGGATGAAGTAGGATAGGAATCTGAAATGAATAAAGTTACTTATGTTTTTCAGAGTGTTGGAATCTCTTCTTCCAGTAGACAGTTGCTTCCAGAAAGAATATTAATTTGTTTATCTAGGTTATTGTTAAAACCAGACTGTGTATTAAGAATGCTAGTAAAAAAAAAGATCATATTATTTTACTAATAGCAATGTGTTAAAGTATGTAAGTTTTTATTTTACACGGTATTTTCTCTTACAAACTATACATCTACACTGAAATAGAAAAAATAGAAATGTCAGTTAAATGCTTATTTATTTATGTTAAGTAAGGATGTAAATATGGTTCTGTTAGTTTATATCTTTTTTTAATTTTAACAACAAATTTAACCTGCAACTATTGGAACCCTAAGTAAGGATTGACAACTTAATTAAATTCTAAAGACAAACTAATTAAAGATAAGGAATATATTACTAAAGAATTGAAGGAATATATTACTAAAGAATTTAATAGCTCTCATAGTATTCTTTTCCTTAGAACTAAAATAAACTAAAAGACATTAGTAACCTATGCTTAAAGAATCATTAACAAAGAACTGTTCTTACACTCTTACAGACAAATTATATCTAAAGGAGTAATGATAGGTTTGAAAATCCTTATATCTTTTTATCAAGCTTACAAAAATAATCTTATTAAATAAACTAAATATTATAGACTGTTCTTAGTCTTTATTAATAAAGTATAAGTGCAAATACGTACTTAATAAAATATAGTAAATTCACAGATAATAATATCAACATAAATAGTATTGTTTATACATTATTAATTCTTTAAACAAACTGAAGAAATATTGTGACAGTAATCGAACTTAACGAAATAACATTACAAAAATCATTATTATAAAAGTAAAATAGGGTAAAAACCCTAGCTCATATTTATGAGCAGAAATTTACCAGTATTCTTTATATACAATAATAACCTAGGATAAACATTAAGATTAGCTCTTTTTAACCATCAAAAGAACCAATTGAAATTTATTACATAGAGGTAAAATACAATAATGAGTAACATATACAAAATGTACGCTTATAAAAAGAACTGTCCCTTTTTATTTTTACAAATATGGTGTACCTGTGAAAGCGAAAAGCACGGTTGAAACCCTTATAAATATTACAACTACAAATGTCAATACATTAAAGTCATAAACCAAATTTATTGGATTATGTAACCGTTAGATAACTAGGTTATTATAAATTACTTACAATCCTTTAAGGACAAACAAAAAGATAGTGGTATTTATTATAACTAGAATTTTCACAATACTTTGTAAATACTAGTTAACAGTCAACTAAATAAGTATTAAAAACTGTTGAAAATTAAGTAGAATAATTTATTTAAAAACGAAGGTTTCCACAGGATAAACCCTAGCTCAAAACTCTGAACAAAAATGAGCAATAATTATAACTAAACTAAGACTATATGTATCAGTCGTAAAAACATTAATAATAAGCTTTAAATAGAGTACAAAACTTCATCTACAATGGAGAAGGGTTAAAACCCTAATTACATAGATCTTAATGTTAAAAATTTGATAAATTGAAACAAGCTTGAAGGCAGAACTTCCTTTACAAGAGAAATATTAATTATAAATCATTCATAAAGCCAAACATCAAAACTAATTACATTGCTCAGTTAAAACCGAGTCTACCCATCGACTAGCGATGGTTTGAAACTGACTAAATCTACAAACATGCTGTAAAAAAGGAACCACATAACTTATGGCGAGTTGAGGAAGGCTTCCCCAAACCCTGGGTTATTCGAAATGACCACTTGATACAATTAGGGTGAAAACCCAACATATGGACCATAGGGCTTACCCAAACTAAGCCACGAGCCACGGCATTCGAGCAATGACTGCTTACTTCCTCCATTGTGAATGCATGTAGTCGCAAGCAACTGTAAGGAGTTTAAAAGACGAATCTCATAAATTCAATAACTTAAGATTTGTGTTATGCTACTGTAATAGTAAAAACACCACTGCAAATTAAATAAACACTAAAAATAATTCTTACCTGTCAATTCAAATGATGAACATTCTTGTAAGAGCAATGTCACCAACAGACTTGCAAAAACAACCTGTAATACTAAACCTCACGCAACAGCAAGCCACGAGGACAACGAAAGGAACCTAGAGTAGACATCGAGCTATGGCGACAATGAAAGGAATCTATAGTAGATAGCGAGCCATGAGGACAACGAAAGGGAGCTAGAGCAGACAGCAAACCAACGACAACGATAGTCTCTACAAAGCTTGCAGAGTGAGAACTCACAACCACTAAGAATGGATTTTAAACCAAACTCCAGAGGCAAAGGCAATGCTGACCCAACACTCGAGACAACTGGAGTACAAGAGGACTAATGGCTGCCATGAAAGCCAAGCAGAGAAGCCTCAAGGGGCAGTGTCAACTGCGGAGGAGAAATGAAAAGTGTTAGGGTTACGGTGCTTCTTATATCCTCCACACTTGGTCAGGAGAAGACCACATGGTCACATAAATCAAAGAATGCAGTGGATCATTTTCTCTATAGTCGCCTGCATACATATTAACCAATTATTTAATCATTGAATCATGATGCATAAACTTTATCATCAACCAAATTATTGTTTATAATTTGATACGCTGCTCATCATATGATATGTTAGGTCAGGGTTAATGTATCAACTTTTTAATTTATGTTGACCTAGAAAATAAATATCACCTTTAAACTTTGGTTAATGCCGAAACCGTTCATGCATAGAATTCACTCTATTCATTAACCATATGAATTATATATTGTAACATCACTAATATAATATGGATGTTGGTAATCCCTTTCTTTAAACATCGACCTTGCTATGGATAGAAATATTTATCATATAGAATAGCTCAAGTTAAACACCGAACACCTATAGCTTTCTTATGTAGAAACAATATAGTTTATACATGGTGATCTTTTGTAAAAACGACTTTTTCAAGTTATAACTTTTATAAATGGCATAATGTAATATTTTGGAGAATCATAAACTCTTTTTAAAACTTGTTTATGACCTTGAATTAATTATAGACTGGAATGTCTAATAAACAAATAATTTATGCCCGTTTATAAGACTTATAGGAACTAATAAATCAAATGGTAACAAAACCATGAGGTTGGCAAAGTGTTTTGTAAAGACACGTTTATGAAATTATGTTACATAGTTCAAAGCGACGAAACTTTGATGAATTTTGGTTGTGACTCAACTTGGTTCTTACTAATGATTCACTATGTCTATTGGTTAGTAAAATGGTTATAGAATTATAAAAAATATCTAGAAAGTTGACTTGTTTCGAAAGCATCAATCTCAGAAAGACTGATTGTAAACAGTAATTTAATACAAGAGAAGTATCATAGAAAATAAAGAAATTGAATGGGAATGAACCTATTTGAATCCAGAATTATTAGAACCACATGGTTTAGTATGAAGTTAAAAAATATAGGCAAACATTGATTTTATGTGAGAAAGCATTATGGTTTATATTTGTTGTTAGCACAAATCAAACTTGTAACGACAAGAAGGTTAAAGGCTGTAAGTTTCCTCGCAGAAGCAAAATGTGGAACAATTGTAACACAGATAAGATAATATATTAATGTAGTGCCCCTCTTATACCTAGGTGCCAATGTGTCCAGAGATTTTGTTTTTATGTTTGCACTTTTACTACGAAGGAGTCAAATCTGTTAGCAGCAACCTTCCTAAGAAATATTCATGCACATTGTAAACAATCATTTGAGAATTATCTTAACAACATGTCATGGTGCCCTGAAGACGGCTTACTGTGCATACCATAAATTTGTAAGATAACAGTGACATTATTCCTATTATCTTTTTGCAGTATTTCCTTCCTATACAAAAATTAAGGATTAAGAAGCAATCTTTCCTAAACGGTCGTTCTTAGATTTAGTTCATACATAATAAGATTTTCTACAACTACCTCACCATGAGGACAAATAAAAAGTTAATATACCAACAACCCTAAGATAACAATGGCAGGGACACTTAGATTGTGACATCCAAATGAATTAAAATTGAGTTTCTCTTAATTCTTATACAATCACAATCAGGAGATCTTTTCTCAATTCATAGGTTATTGATTAGACATAGTTAACATAGGCATGACAGATACAATGCTTTGTTCATATAATAATCCATGGAATGATACTGATCTATATCAACAAATTTTAACTATGCATGAATAAAATCCCTATCACCATTCTTATACCATTCGTCGAGCGATCCAAGTACAAGTAACGGGCGAAGGGACAAGAATCGCCGAGGCAGCTGTTAAGATACAACAAGATTAGATAGTTACAGTTTGATGAATAGAATAAATAATCTGTTTCATAATTGAATGCATATTTACTGTATGGTGCTCTACCATACTTTCATCATCCGCATCCTCATTACGACTCCTTCCCTGCGCTTCACAACTTAGCATTAAAATATTCAACTATTCAAGGAGGAAAATATAAACTCATTTTATAAATGTAGCTAGCCACTTTAACGACTAGCACTAATAACTAGAAAATAAAACCAAATTAGAACTTCATTTTCTACATTAAAAGACTGGACCAACTGAAAGCTTCACTTCGACTTTCCACCCAACCAATTGACTCTATTTGGCATGCGTTCTTCCACCTAGAGTCACCCCCGAGCTCGAGTGACGAACCCACTAAGGTCAAGGGAACATCCCCAAGTGTTCTAAACATGTTTCATGGTTCGACCGTACCACTTAGATGTATTAAACATTTTATATAACCTTATATATCACAATCTCTATTTTCTTTTGGGATCTATCAAATGTTATATATATGAGACATTATATATATAAACATCTTTATGATATATAAAACATTATATATCAGCATTTTTATTTTTCTGAAAAATTATATATAAAACCTTATATATAATATTTGGTATAAGAGATGATATATATATTATTGTCTTTATTTTCTTTTGAGATATATTAACCATATATATATAACCTTATATCAGAACCTCCACTTTTATTTGGAATCTATCAAATGTTACATATATATGAGACATTATATATAACAATTCTTTTTTTGAATATTATGTAAAACATTTATATCACATTTAGATCAGCCTTTTCATATTTCTAAAATAATATAAATAAAACCCTTTATATAACACTTTGTATAAGACATTTTATACCTATCGGTGGGTTTTTTTTCCTTTGAGATATATATTAAATATTATATCAACATCTCCATTTATGTCACATTTAGATCAGCCTTTACATTTTTCTAAAATAATATATATAAAACCGTGTATATAACACTTTGTATAAAACATTTTATAAATATCTGTGGGTTTATTTCCTTTGAGATATATATTAAATATTATATATCAAAATCTCCATTTTATATCACATTTAGATCAGCCTTTTCAATAATATATATAAAACCCTGTAGGTCAAATCACTTTCCAGGATAGTATGCAGCATAGGAATATTCAAATCAATTGTAGCATTCGTTCCACAATGATTTCCTTTTCAGGTCTGTAAAATATTATAAACTAGTTACTTTAATCTCTTTAGGATCTATAAATCATTATATCTAATTTATTATTTAAAACATTGCACATATTATAAGCCAACGATTGTCTTTCTGGTCTATAAGAAATATATCTAACTCGACGATTGACATTGCACATAATATAAACCAATGACTTTATTGTCTTCGAGGTCTATAAGCAATATATATAACTTAATATACATCAGACATTGCAGATATTATAAGCCAGCTGCTTTATTGTCCTTGCGATCTGTAAAACAATACATCTAACTCATTATATTTAAAACATTGCACTTATTATAAGCCAACAGCTTTATCGTCTTTGCGATCTCTGCTGAAAAATTATGACTCTTACCGGTTTATGCAACATTATAATGCAATGTTTATGAAGCCCGATCTCAACCTATGATTCCATCCTATGATACAAGGTTACAATATAAAATTGAGGTGCAATGATTATGTAGACTACCTTCCTCTATGCAAGCAGAAAATGAAAACGATCTGTGTTATCTACATAGTAAATTGTGGCATATCACGAATGTGTAGACTACAGACTATGAAAATCATGCATAAATCTATTCAATCATATTTTCCAGATTGATTCATGGAGAATAATATTCAGACTTTTCAAACTGATATGCAGAGATTTTAATAGTGAAAACGGTTCAGACTTTCTAGATTGATTCATGGGGAATAGCATTCAGGCTTTTCAAATCGATATGCAGAGATTTTAATCGATATATTAAAGAAAAATCATCTACCAAGCCTGGGATCAATTTGAACGGATAAGTCCTAAAACCTGAAAAACACGTAGCACGAGAAATTATCCACTAAATGATCCATACACTTAACCAAATTACAGTGTCCGGGGTGCCTAATTCAATCCAAGGCTCTGAAGTTTACGTTGTTAAATGCTTATTTACTTTCTTCAAAGGTGGACTGCGAAAATCTTATTAGCTCTAGATTGTTCTACAAAGCTTTAGAGACTACTATATATACATGGTCTAGAATCCTCTTTCAGCTACTAAATATTTCAGGCAACAATTGAGATGGAATTTATTTACTTACTTACTTAAAGATGAAGCCGTGTGTGACAGGTCCTCCGATCGAGCCCCTGCAGGTCACTAGCGTCTATCCCAAGCAAAAGCTCCTAAAAACATCCAACGTAAGTGAGAAAGGTGCCGGAGGAGGAGGCAAGTGTTTGACAGGATAAAGAGTCAGTATCGATCCCGTCAAAGGGCCGCAAAAGGAACAGAAGAGGTGAAAAAGAGAGCCGTAGTACTCCATAAATGATGAAAACGTGGGCACAATAAAACCTCCAAAATATGGAATGACCCCCCTCTTAACTCCAAAACACTCAAAATAAATAAAGAGACAAGGAAAGATTCCCTTTCCCTCCGCACAATGTTTCCTTAAAGTAAGGCGTTGCATAAGCCACTTATTAAGATGTTTGCAGGTTTCCAAAAAAATACTGAAGGTGCAGAAAATATCTTGTCAGGATTCCTCCAAGCATGCAGTAAATTAGTTTCCACGATTTTAAGGAAAAATCACCGCATTTATATGCCTTGCATGCATTTTCATTTTAACTATTTTACCTTTCCCATTTTTTAATTATGTTAACCCCTTTTCAATTTCTTTAATGTTCCTAAATATACTTCTTAGCATCTGCTTTTTCCCTTTTTAACTGTACTTACCATTTTGATTTCAATTTTATTAAGCCTTTTTAATTCTTGAAAGTGCTTGGGCTTTTTGTGAAACATTCCCATTTTATAATAAAAGGCTCTCACATGAAAGCTACACATGACCACATTATTCACATATATTAAAAATAATGCCAAATAATGTCCTATTTTATATATATATATATATATATATATATATATCATAATATGATGCTCCACAAAATGAAGGGAAAATGATTATGACTTCTAAAGGTATTTCCTTTAATAAAGGTTGTGTATTCAATGTGGTTTTCTCACAAACGTATTCCAATGTGCTATCTTTTTAATATATATATATATATATATAGCTGTTTCTCACATTAGCCTTGAATTTATTCAACATATATAATGGGGTGTAAAAGGATTTTTTTTTAACTATATATAAAGCATTGTATAAAGGTTAATGAAAAGGTTTCTTTTCCTTTTAATCATATTAATCTTTTCCTCTATAATTATGACTAAGTGTCTATTTTTTATTTTTATTTTTTTCTTTTAATTTTATTTTATTTTAATCGACTCCACTATAGATACCAAAGACTGTCACGCTAGTAATTAGACACTACTCTCTATTCACTTAGCATTTACAAGCACACAACAAACATTCAAATGAGTTTCTCAGTTTCCCTTTTCCGGAAATCCCTTTCCCCCTAGTGGGTTCGTCGCCAAATGTCGTTTCAGTCATTCAAAGCTTTCAGTCATTAACCCTATTAATTATAACCATAACTTGACAGAGGTTTATAGTGGATACTTACAGTGATGCTTACTTACTCTGTGAGCTCTGGGTCGAGGTGGCGAGGGGTGCTACAATTAATGTTTACATAATGACAAAACAACCATTATAACATTGCAATTTATGCACACTAAAGTAGAAGTACTTTGTAACTGAGGTTATAATTATTAGAGTCGCAAACATTTCATACTGTCGCTATGTACTTCTGAACTTTATTACAAGAAAAACTAAAGGAAGCCAAATGGTTTTACCTAATGGAAGTTGTTTAGAATTTATCAGCGTAATTACTAAGATTTATAATTGCAAATAAAACACTGCTGGATACTTTATGAATTTTTAAAACGTACTCGTTCAATCATACATGTAAACCTGTAAGAACCAGTAATCTTCTGCGCTAGCAGAATTGCTAAGTAAGCCCCGGATTGAAAAGTTAGATTCCACCTACTTGACATGAAGAGACTCATCAGTAAACTACAATAAAACAATACGCAAGTAAATATTAATTCTTGTTACAAATTGAACTGTTGAGTTAACATAATGAAGATTTTGTAAAACTAATCACTTGACTATTTCTTTTATTGCTAACCTTTAGCTGTTTGTAGACCACAGGTTTTAGCATTTGTTGTTATCTCAAAATTTTAAATTTTTGTGAAAATTTGGGGTTTTGACATGTGGTATCTAAGGAGAAGGTTCAAACACTAGGCCTTGATGAAGCCCAACTAACTTTCATGAAACAGTAAATTAAATTATTGTGCTGATGTACTTTATTTTAAATGTTATTCAACAGAGAATTGTTTTCTAAAGTTTAACAGGCAAGTATGGAAAGGATGGAAGAGTATGAAGAGGAGGAGTCTCCAACTACTGAAACATGAAATTTACCAAGAGATCGTATACCATAGGATTTAGCTACCAATTCCTCAGAGTTGTTACAAACTGTAAAAGATTTAAAAACTGAAATGGAGTCTGTAAAGCAAGAAAATGAAAGGATTTTGAGGGCTCAAGAAGAGCTGAATCAGATCCTAGCTAAAAAGTTTCAAACTGAGGGTAGAGGTAGAAGATCAGAATCAGAAGATGCCATTCATCAATGTAAATCTAAAAAGATGAAACATACAAAAAATGAAAGTAGTTCGTCTTCTGAAGTGTTTGGTGAACAATGAAATTACCATACTACTAGTGACAGTAGTGATGATAATATGTACACTAAAAAGAGGAAATACAAACCTTATGAGGAAATTTCCAGGGAATTCAAAAAGATAAAACCACCAAGCTTTAATGGAGAGACTGAGAAGGGGGAGGAAGCTGAAATCTTGGTTATCTGGGATAAAGAAGTACTTCCAAATATATAATTATTCTAACCAATTAAAGGGTAGAATGGCTTCATATAACGTCTTAGGAAAGGATGACATTTGGTGGCAAGATTTGAAAAGACTTAAGGGTATAAAAGAAAAATACGTTAACTAGAGTACCTTTAAGAGGTATTTCAAAAAGAAATTCCTGTCTGAGCAGTATTATGAGGAGAGAGCCAAAGAGTTTTATGAACTGAAGTTAGGTTCAATGACAATAAAGGATCTGAACAACAAGTTCTTAAGTCGACTTCGGTATGTACCATACCTTGTAGATGAAAAACCAAAGGTACAGTGATTCCTTAGTTGTCCACCTTATCATATTAAAGATAGAATTGGATATGATAACCCAAAGACCTTGGAGGAAGCTATGAGAAAGGCTAACTTCTGTTTTGAGCATAATCAGAAGAAAGAAAGCTTGGCCAACTTGAAAGCTAAGAAAAGTAATAATCAGTTTGAACAAAAGAAGAAGGATATTGTGCCTAACAAAAATTTTAAGAACAATAAGGCCAAAAATTATCCTAATAACAAGAACTTCCAAGGAAATAGGAACAATACACCCAATAATCAGAATAATTCTAAAGATAAGGAATTTACAAATAATCATGGAAATTTTACGAAGAACTTTGAGTGCAAGGAGCCTATCAAGTGTTGGGAGTGTAATTGCCCACACTATGTTTCAGTCTATCCAAACTGGAAGAAGACTGTTAGCAATATTCATACCATACAAGAGGAGATGACCGTTGGGGAACTAGCAAGGAGCATGCCTAGAATCAACGCAACCTCGGAGAACCGACAAGATGAATATCGGACTTCCATGGTGGAAGTAGAAGGTATGATAAATCAGACCTTTGTAACTATTTTGATTGATCTAGGAGCTAGTCTCAGTTATATTGCACCCCAAATAGTTGAAAAATGTAATTTATATGTTGATAAGTTTGAGAATTCATGGTTAGTTCAGTTAGCCACTAGTGATAAACGAAAAGTAACTTGTTTTGTGAAAGAATGTGCTTTAGTTATGGATGATTTTGAAATTGTTGTTAAACTCAATGTTTTTCCTCCTGGTTCTTATGATTTGCTGATTGGTATGGACTGGTTAGAACAACATAGAGTAATTCTAAATTGTTATGATAAAACTTTCACATGCTTAAACAATGATAAAAAACCAGTAAGTGTTAAAGGAATTCCTAGAAAAACTATTGTAAGGCAAATTTCTGCTTTACAACTTAAAAGAGCTGCTAGAAAGGGATGTAAAGCTTATGCAGTAACAATTACTGATGAGGAAAGTAAAATTAAAACAGATAAGTTAAAAGTGGAAGACATACCAGTCTTAAAAAAAATATGTTGATGTATTCCCAGAAGAGATTCTAGGATTACCTCTGAAAAGGGAATTGGATTTCACTATTGAGCTGGTTCCGGGTGCAGTACCTAGCTCAAAGGCCCCGTATCGAACAAACATATTGGAACTTAATGAATTAAAATCTCAATTAAAAGAATTAATTGATAAAGAGTATATCCGACCAAGTGTGTCTCTCTGGGGGGCACATGTCATCTTCATCAAGAAGAAGGACGGAACTATGTGACTTTGCATAGATTACTGTCAATTAAACAAGATAACCATCAAAAATCGATATCCATTGCCCTGCATAGATGATCTGTTTGATCAACTACATGGTGCCATGGTGTTTTCGAAAATAGATTTAAGTTCTCAATATCATCAAGTGAGGATTAAAGTTGAAGACATCTTTAAGACAACTTTTAGAACAAGATATGGTCATTACGAATTTATCGTAATGCCATTTGGGCTTAACAATGCCCTAGCTGTCTTCAGGTTTTTAATGAAAAATGTGATGCATAAGTACTTAGATAAGTTTGTGGTCTTGTTTATCGATGACATTCTAATCTATTCAAAAACTGAAGAAGAACATAAAGAACATTTAAAAATTGTTTTGCAAGAGTTGCAAGAACATCCACTCTTCCCAAAGTTTAGTAAATGTGATTTCTTCAAGGATAAGATTCAGTATTTAGGTCACATGGTGACCAATGAAGGAATTTCCGTAGATCCTAAAAAGATAAGGGTAATCGAAGATTGGCCGGTTCATAAGGATTTAAGGGATGTTCGATCTTTCATGGGAATTACGGTTACTACCGGAGGTTCATTGAAGGATTTTCGAGGATAGCAAATCCGATAAATTCCTTGTAGAAGAAAGGAAAGAAGTTCGGCTAGAATCAGAAATGTGAAGAAAGCTTTAAAAAGTTAAAAACTTTATTAACCAATGCACCTATTTTAAGAATAGCAGATCTTAATAAAGAATTTGTAGTGTGCACTGATGCCTGTAATGATGGCTTAGGTGGTGTTCTGACTCAAGAAGGGCATGTTATTGCCTATGAGTCTAGAAAGTTAAAGGTTCATGAAAAGAATTATGCAACATATGATCTAGAATTAGCGGTTGTAATACATGCCTTAAAGATGTGGCGACATCACCTAATTGGCAGAAAATTTGTTTTAATGACTGACAATAAAGGATTGAAGTATCTTTTAGATCAGCCAAATTTAAATGCCAGACAAGCTAGGTGGTTAGCTTTATTAAGTGAGTATGATTTTGAAATCCAACATATAAAAGGTAAATAAAATAAATTTGTTGATGCATTGAGTAGGAACGCAAGGCTGAATTTTCTAATAGCAATCAGCACTTATGTTTCAGACTTAGATGAACAGCTTAAAGAAGGAATAGAACAAGATGAAATTTACCAGAAATTGCAAGCTAAAGCTAAAGAAAATCCAACAGAAAACTTAATTAAGGGTTACAGTTTAAATGAAAAATAATTTTTGCTGTATAAAGATAGGATGTATGTACCTAACGTATCTAAAGTTAAGCTATTAATTCTAGATGAAATTCATAAGACACCATATTCAGGTCATCCAGGTTATCAAAAGACTATAACCATGTTAAGAAAAGAGTATTTCTGGCCAAATATGAAAACTGAAGTAGCAGAATATATTGCTAGGTGCTTTGAATGTCAACAGGTAAAAAGTGAACATCAACACCTAGCTAGTTTGCTTCATCCTTTACCCATCCCTAGCTGGAAATGGGAGATAATTAGTCTAGATTTTATTACTAGACTGCCTAAAAATCAAAATTAGAATGATTCTATCATGGTAGTAGTTGATAAGTTAAGCAAAGTAGCTCACTTTATACCTGTTAAAACTACTTACAAAGCTGCAAATGTAGCTGATGTTTTTCTAAAACAGATTTTTTAATTACATGGAGTACCAAAAGTCATAATCTCAAATAGAGATCCTAAGTTTACAGGAAAATTTTGGAAGTCTTTGTTTAAAGGGTTAAACACCATATTAAATTTTAGTACTTCTTTCCATCCTCAAACAGATGGACAAACTAAAAGGGTAAACCAAGTATTAGAAGATCTATTAAGAATGTATGTGAAAGACCAGCCTAGTAAATGGGAGGACTATTTACATCTGGTAGAATTTTCTTATAATAATAATTATGAGACATCAGCCAGATTTAGTCCTTTTGAAATTTTATATGGATGGAAATGTAATAATCTTATCTCTTGGAGTAATCCAGTAGATAGATTGGTATTAGGTCCAGAATTGTTAAAAGAAATGGAAGAAATTGTGAAACAAGTGCAGGGAAATCTGAAAGTGGCATAGGATCGGTAGAAAAGTCAAGCATACTTAAAAAGAACTCCAAAGGAGTTTCAGGTAGGTGAACATGTGTTCATCAAGGTAAGGCCCAAAAAGAGCTCTCTAAGATTGGGGAGTTGTGCAAAATTGGCACCTCATTACTATGGCCCATTTGAAATTCTATCTAGGATTGGACAAGTAGCTTATCAATTAGCATTACCACCTAAGTTAAGAGTACATAATGTTTTTCACATTTTTGTTTTAAAGAAATATGTTCATGATGCTACTCATGTTGTTAAATGGAATGTTGTACAAGTGGAACCAGAAGGAGAATTTTTGGTGGAATCAAACTGTATCCTCGGAAGGAGGGAGATTGCACTTCTGAACCACACCACTGGAACAGAATTCCACTGGAACAGAATTCGCCTGGAACAGAATTGGAAAGTAAAATGTGAGATGCATATCCAATTCTGTTCCAGGGGAATTCTGAGGATGAAGAATAAATAACATCAAGGACAATGTTATGTTCTAAGGGGGTGTGTATGTCACATGCCCCAATTTTGCAAAATAATATTATCTTATTTTTTATTTTATTCCAAGAAATTATGTTAAATTTAATGCAAAGTTGTAAATGATGACTCAGCAGAGTCAAGGATATTGAATGTAATTCTGAATATTTTAATTTTAAATAAAGAAAAGTGGAGACAACAACTTGGGAGAGCTGTTAAAAAGAGTGTTACTAGTCAAGTTGGTGGAGGTGACTAGGTGGAGAGCAAATAGACAAGTGGCAGCATCCTCAAACACTTCCAATGTTGCAGGTGGAAACCTCCTTACATTTGGGGTCATGATCCCCCAAGAAAGTGGGATCAGAGCAGGTGCCTCAATTAATGACAACTAACCCAAAAAGACCTAGGCAATCTTAATAAAAAAATCCCATTGAAGAGAGCTGAGGCTACTCATTCCAAGAAGGGGAATCATTCAGGTGAATGAACTTCAAAGTATTTCTTTAGGAATGGATTTTGTGGAAGGTGTTTGAAGGGTAAACTGCAAGAAGTGATCTAGTATAGCTTTTCAGCTAAAAGATCTTGTTGTTGAGTGCAGAGTTAGTACTGAGTATTTGGACTAGTATTTTGTTGCTTGCTCGACCATTTCTCAACCAAGGAGACTAGGAATAGGCTCAGGATTCCTGAGAATTCATTGTCTGAGCACTCTCTAGGAGTTGGTAGGGAGGAACAGCCTCCCAACGCTGTTGTCATCCAGCTTTAAATAGGTTCTACAGTGTTTATTTACTGTGTTTCAAGTTTATATCTAAGAATGAATGAATAATGAATGATTTATATTTTATGAAGTGAACTATTAAAGATTTAAATCTCTTAGTTGTCTGAATGATGAATTTACATTTTCATGAAAAATAATCCTACCTATGTTTTTCCCCGTCTCGAATAAACCAGACCGTACTCTAGCATAGGTAGTGTGTTTAAAATGGATGAAGTAGGATAGGAATCTGAAATGAATAAAGTTACTTATGCTTTTCAGAGTGTTGGAATCTCTTCTTCCAGTAGACAGTTGCTTCCAGAAAGAATATTAATCTGTTTAGCTAGGTTATTATTAAAACCAAATTGTGCATTAAGAATGCTAGAAAAAAAATCATATTATCTTACTAATAGCAGTGTGTTAAAGTATGTAAGTTTTTCTTTTACACAGTACTTTCTCTTACAAACTATACTTCTACACTGAAATAGAAGAAATAGAAATTTCAATTAAATGCTTATTTATTTATGTTAAGTAAGGATGTAAATATGGTCCTATTAGTTTATATCTTTTCCTAATTTTGACAGCAAATTTAACCTGCAACTATTGGAACCCTAAGTAAGGATTGATAACTTAATTAAATTCTAAAGAAAAACTAATTCAAGATAAGGAATATATTAATAAAGAATTTAATAACTCTCACAGTATTCTTTTCCTTAGAATTAAAATAAACTAAAAGACATTAGGAACCTATGCTTAAAGAATCATTAACAAAGAATTGTTCTTACACTCTTACAGACAAATTATATCTAAAGGAGTAATGATAGGTTTGAAAATCCTTATATCTTTTTATCAAGCTTACAAAAAATAATCTTATTAAATAAAATAAACTATTATAGACTGTTCTCAGTCTTTATTAATAAAGTATAAGTGCAAATACGTACTTAACAAAATATAGTAAATTCATATATAATAATATCAACATAAACAGTATTGTTTATACATTATTAATTCTTTAAACAAACTGAAGAAATCTTGTGACAGTAATCGAACTTAACGAAATAACAGTACAGAAATCATTATTATAAAAGTAAAATAGGGTCAAAACCCTAGCTCATATTTCTGAGCAGAAATTTACCAGTATTCTTTATATACAGTAATAACGTAGGATAAACAAGAAGATTAGTTCTTTTTAACCATCAAAAGAACAAATTAAAATTTATTACACAAAGGTAAAATACAATAATGAGTAACATATACAAAATGTACACTTATAAAAAGAACTGTCCCTTTTTATTTTTACAGACAGGGTGTACCTGTGAAAGCAAAAAGCAGGGTTGAAACCCTTATAAATATTACAACTACAAATGCCAATACAATAAATTCATAAACCAAATTTATTGGATTATGTAACCATTAGATAACTAGGTTATTATAAATTATTTATAGTCCTTTAAGGACAAACAAAAAGAGAGTGGTATTTATTATAACTGGAATTTTCACAATACTTTGTAAATACTAGTTAACAGTCAACTAAATAAGTATTAAAAACTGTTAAAAATTAAGTATAATAATTTATTTAAAAATGAGGGTTTCCACAGGATAAACCCTAGCTCAAACTCTGAACAAAAACGAGCAAGAATTATAACTAAACTAAGACTGTATGTATCAGTCGTAAAAACATTAATAATAAACTTTAAACAGAGTACAAAACTTCATGTACATTGGAGAAGGGTAAAAACCATGATTACATAGAGCTTAATGTTAAAAATTTGATAAATCGAAACAAGCTTGAAGCCAGAATTGTCTTTACAAGAGAACCATTAATTATAAATAAGCCGTAAAGCCAAACATCAAAACTAATTAGATTGCTCAGTTAAAACCGAGTCTACCCATCGACTAGCGTGGATTTGAAACTGGCTAAATCTACAAACATCCTGTAAAAAAGGAACCACATAACTTATGGCAAGTCGAGGAAGTCTTCCCCAAACCCTGGGTTATTTGAAATGACCACCTAATACAAGTAGGGTGAAAACCCAACATATCGACCATAGGGCTTACCCGAACTAAGCCACGCGCCACGACATTCGAAGAATGACTACTTACTTCCTCCATCATGAATGCATGTAGTGGCGAGCACCTACAAGGAGTTTAAAAGATGAATGTCAGAACTTAAATAATTTAAGATTCGTGTTATGCTACTGTAACAGTAAAAACACTGCTGCAAATTAAATAAACACTAAAAACAATTCGTACGTGTCAATTGAAATGATGAACAGTCTCGTAAAAGCAATTTCACCAACATAATTGCAAAAAAAACCTGTAATACTAAACTTGACACAGCAGTGAACCACGAGGACAACGAAAGGAAGCTGGAGTAGACAGCGAGCCATGAGGACAACGAAAGGGAGCTAGAGCAGACAAGAAGCCAGGGACAATGATAAAATCTACAAATATTGCAGAGTCATAACTCATAGCCATTGAGAATGGCTTTTAAACCAAACATCGGAGGTAAATGAAATGCCAACCCAAGACTCGAGACAGCTAGAGCAGAAGAGGACCGACGACCGCCATGAAATCCAAGTAGAGCAGCCTCAAGGGGCAGCGTGAACTGCGAAGGAGAAATGAAAAGGGTTAGGGTTACGGTGCTTCTTATATCCTCTATGCTTGTTTAGGAGAACACCACATGGTCACGTAAATCAAACCATGCAATGGATCATTTTATCTATAGTCGCCTCCATACATATTAACCAATTATTTAATCATTGAATCATGATGCATAAACTTTATCATCAACCAAATTATTGTTTATAATTTTATACGCTGCTCATCATATGATATGTTAGGTCAGGGTTAATGTATCAACGTTGTAATTTACGTTGACCTAGAAACGAAATATTACCTTTAAACTTTGGTTAATGCCGAAACCGTTCATGCATAGAATTCACTCTATTCATTAACCATATGACTTATATATTGTAACATCACTAATATAATATGGATGTTGGTAATCCCTTTCTTTAAACATTGACCTTGCTATGGATAGAAGTATTTATCATATAGAAGAGCTCAAGTTAAACACCGAATACCTATAGCTTTCTTATGTATAAATAGTATAGTTTATACATGGTGATCTTTTCTAAAATGACTTTTTCCAGTTATAACTTTTATAAATGGCATAATGTAATATTTTGGAGAATCATAAACTCTTTTTAAAAAAAATTTATGACCTTGAATTAATTATAGACTGGAATTTCTAATAAACAAATTATTTATGCCTGTTTATAAGACTTATAGGAACTAATAAATCAAATGGTAACAAAACTATGAGGTTGACAAAGTGTTTTGTAAAGAAACTTTTATGAAATTCTGTTACATAGTTCAAAGCGACGAAACTTTGATGAATTTTGGTTGTGACTCAACTTGGTTCTTACTAATGATTCACCATGTCTATTGGTTAGTAAAATGGTTATAGAATTATACAAAATAGCTAGAAAATCGACC
The DNA here is from genome assembly GCA_001517045.1 of Pseudotsuga menziesii. NCBI lineage: Eukaryota > Viridiplantae > Streptophyta > Pinopsida > Pinales > Pinaceae > Pseudotsuga > Pseudotsuga menziesii. The sequence goes on from LPNX010607959.1 coordinate 64,448, forward strand.
TGTTTCGAAGGCATCAATCTCAGAAAGACTGATTGTAAACAGTAATTTAATACAAGAGAAGTATCATAGAAAATTAAGAAATTGAATGGGAATGATCCTACTTGAATCCATAATTATTAGAACGACATGGTTCGGCATGAAGTTAAAAGGTATAGGCAAACATTGATTTTATGTGAGAAATCATTATGGTTTATTTTTGTTGTTAGCACAAATCATACTTGTAACAACAAGAAGGTTAAAGGCTGTAATTTTCCTCGCAGAAGCAAAATGTGCAACAGTTGTAACACATATAAGATAAGACATTAATGTTTACATAATGAGAAAACAACCATTATAAAATTGCAATTTATGCACACTAAAGTAGAAGTACATTGTAACTGAGATTATAATTATTAGAGTCGCAAACATTTCATACTTTTGCTACATACTTCTAAACTTTATTACAAGAAAAACTGAAGGAATCCAAATGGTTTTACCTCACGGAAATTGTTTAGAATTTAGTAGCTTAATTACTAATCTTTATAATTGCAAATAAAACACTGCTGGATACTTTATGAATTTTTAAAACGTACTCATTCGATCATACCCGTAAACCTGTAAGAACCAGTAATCTTCTGCGTTAGCACAATTTCTAAGTAAGCCACGTATTCAAAAGTTAGATTCCACCTACTTGACATGAAGAGAATCATTAGTAGAATGAAATAAAACAATACATTAGTAAATCTTAATTCTTGTTACAAATTGAACTGTTGAGTTAACATAATGAAGCTTTTGTAAAACTAATCACTTGACTGTTTCTTTTATTACTAACCTTTAGCTGTTAGTAGACTGCAGGTTTTAGCATTTGTTTTTATTTCAAAATTTTAAATTTTTGTGAAAATTTGGGGTTTTGACAGAAAACTCTATTGGAAACAATAATTATGAACAACTTGCACAAATAAACTCTCAAATTGAAACTAAATATATAGAAATTCAAACCAGCAATAAATCCACTGTTAAATAACTACAAGATGGTTTATTTTGTTTTAAGATTATTAAAGGGATTGTATAAATTACATCCGTGGACCAGAAATTAATGACTAAAATTGATAATTCTGAGGATTAAATTTCCTAAAATTCATTTGAGTTTACAATATTGCGTTGAGGACTAAGTATTATTAGAAATTGATGTTATATGTATGGAACCTACTTATATTTTTGAATTGTAATTTCATTGAGCACATTGTAGAATGCACCAATCTCTTTCACAACAATTCCTTCTTGGAGAGTAAAAGATTGAAATTGTACTATTTAGGTTTTAAGAGTATGGTGACTGAGAATGACAAGGAAGAGTAGATATTTATTGTACATTATTAGTGTTGTTGGTCTGATAATGTCATCATGCCATCTTACACTAGGAGACAAACAACACTCATAAAGTACAATAAATATCTCCTCACCCTTGTTATTTTCAGTCACCAAACTCTTAAAACCCCAAATATTACAATTTTAATCTTTTACTCTCCTACAACACATTGCTGTGAAGGAGATTGGTGCATTCTATAACGTGCCATAAGATACACTGATTAAAAAATATATGGAGGCTCCATAAATATAACCGTAATTACAAACTAGCATTTGGGTTCTCCATTGTATTTTTAATTTGATCGAGTGTACATTAGGTAGTGTTCATATGTTTTAAGGGATAATTATAGTCTTTAATTTGTTTTCATTCAAAGGGAATGATTTGTAGTGTGATCTAAGTGACATATTATGTAATGTGTCTAACTAGTCAATGTAGAGTTATCTTGTATATTATTGTTCTTACTTTATATCATTAAATATGTCCTAGTTCTTTCTCAATTTATTTTTGTTGTCTTTTGTAGTTTGAATGAGGAAAAACCTTGAATAAAATATCTGATGATATAAAAAGGATTTTAGAAGAAGGTGATGAAGAAATTTTGAAATTCCTTCCAGAGGTGGTTGATAGTGTTAAAAAAAGGTAACATTCCAAGCTTAGTGTTGCAAGATTAGGCTTCATTATCACCTTTTGTGCCTCTCAATCTAGTATGCAACTTTACATCGTCTCATAACATGGATAGATTTAAAACAATTCTTATCTTTTATATTCATATCCATATTTTTTCTCAAAGAAACCAAGATTTATTTCATCAAAATAACGAAGGAAAAGAATTTGAATGTTATTGATCAAATCTTTTGTGATGGTACCTATTTCCTTATTTTGCATTCACATTGTGTTTTTGTTGGCAATGCTTTTGACTCTCATTGACCTATTCTTTGGTGGTAACATGTGGACACTAATAAAATTATATTATCTTATATTCCATGTATAAATATACAAAAATAACATTCCAATATAAGATCCTTGAATTAGTTGTTAAGGAGGTTGGATCCTCAAACATGGTTTAGGTGATTAGAAATGCAATGCTTATCATTTTGTAGGATCTGTGATGCATAACCATTTTTTACATGTTGTCTATACTGCAATATGCATTTCATTCTTTGATTCCTTTTCATGGGTCCTGCAAGGATTAACCTCACTCGAAAGTTCATATCATAAAAGAAGGGGGTAATACTTTTGTAAGATACTCTTCATTCCCATCTGATTTGACAACATCAGTGCTTGTGCATTGTAAAAATAAGCACAAATTTCCCATTCAAAATGTTACTTATATGTTAGATGAAAAATGTCTCTCACTTGTGGGTCAGTTCAACAATGTTCTCAGCAGAAAGGATTTCGTGTTCGCTTCTAAAAGTTTCTTTTTCTCAATAATTAGTTTATGATAGAAGATCTCTCATGAAATTTAGGATCAAATAATGGTTTTGAAGAAAACAAATATACTGATGAGTTCAGTTTAACCATCTGACTCATGATAAAAGGTAGTGGAAAACTTAAGCTAACAATCAAGTAATGACCAAATTGTTTTACAAAAGGTCCTGATAAAATGGAAGTCACCGTGAGAAATAATACTACTAAGAAGACAAAAATGCGTCCATACCTAGGAAAATAAAAACTCAATTGTTTGTGCTGCAAAATTTGTCTTTGTGCATGGAATAAAAAGGGCTATTTTGGAGAAATGATGGACCACTACCAAAATATAATCATGCTTCCTAAATTTCATGGGAAAACCACTCAATGGAAATAGATTCCCATGGCTAGAAGGGACAGGTAATGGCTAACGAAGTGTAAATTTCCTTTTGGTCATCTTGTGTTGACTACATAATGAGAATGAACAAATAAAGTGGGGGATATGGTGCTGCATGGTATGCCGAAATAAAAAATCCTGGAGGTTTCAAAGAGCTTTATGATTGCCAAAGTCCCCACTGTAAAAAGAGGAGTGTGCTTCATGAATAAGTGTGAGGATTTCCCTTTGATATTAACAATAGGTGGACTCAAATGCTTCATGGTGTTTGGTCCTTACACTTGTCTTAAAAATTTTAGGTATTTACATGGCTAGTTATTTATGAAGGGTTGTCATCCAAAGCCTACCTAGTTAATAGTGCATTCACAGATGAATATTGTATTGTTTGTGGTAAATTGGAGACAGTGAACCATATTTTTTGGCACTTATCATTTGCTTAGGACTATTGGAAACACATTCAAGATAAGCACTCAGCCTTATTTCAGGAAAAAGTGTAGTAGACAATATTTGTTGACTTAAGGTATGTTGTGGTTTTGGCCTTGTTAGGTATTTAGAACTACCTCGGTGTCATGGATTCCTTCATATCTACAAAATCTTGGTGGCCCCATCATACCACTAAAATTAATTGTTTTCTTGAAGAACTATGATTGGGGCACAATTTTTGTATAGTTCGTGGAAAAAACGTTTGTAGTAACCAATGAATCCTAAGAAGCCACTTCAATATTTCATGTTCTCAACAATGGGTTATGTTGTAATGCCTTAAATCTTTCATATATCATCTCTGAATCCTTGTTTATAAATCCTTTTTAAACCCAAATTTGGATTCAACCAGTGTGTTTTAGATAGTAAGTTGATAGTCAACTATGTGGTTGACTAGTTGACTAAGGTTGCTTCAACTAGTTGATTGGACTGACAAGAGTGGTCTCATCCAAGTTAGAAGTAACCCATTGGGCGTAACAGAAGGAAAGAAAGGTGTTTTGTAAATTGTTTAACGATATGGTCTTGTAATGATGTACACTTTATGTTAGCTGAGGATAAAATCATGACAAAGGCATTGTTCCCCATGCTATAATAAATAAGGATCCATTTCATTTTCCAGCTATACTTTCCATGTTGCATGGATTCAATTTTTAACTTCTATATGAACAATCATCAATTATTTATTATTTGTTTGTGCATCATATATATCAATGCCATTTTCCAACATATATTATCTTCATTTACTCATGCAACCTATTGTGCATAGTATTATTATTTTCGTGTTTCATTTTCTCAGTTGGAACCATAGAGGCAACCATGGCCTCCTATTTCTAGGAATGTATGGCGTAAATGTTTCCCCCATGGCTTACAAAAGGACAGGTAGGTGTCATATGTTTAACTTTCTCTATTATTTCTACTCACAAGTTAATTAATACAGTAATATCCAACATCTTAGGGATTTAATGTCTTAGCTTCATATCATATCCCGACTTCTAATGGTTTTCATATCCAATTTATTTGCGAAGGTTCATTTTTTAGTGAATATAATGAGACCACCTTTATATATTCTATTGTAATGTTTTGTTTTGAGTTTTTGTTCTTGACTTTGAAGTCTTCTTTGAATTTTCTTTAATAGTTCCCTGATAGGAATTTTATTCACTTTCTGATTTTATGTCCACACATGGAAGAACTCTAGATAAAATTGTTGATGTATGGTGTGTTGGGTGCCACTTTCTAACTTGTGCTCCAAGGGGCGTATTGTGATAAGTTGATGTGCCCAACAACATGGGATTTTTATTTTGTATCTAATGAGTGCTTCAAGTTACTGTTATTAATTTTGGCACAATTGGATTAACATAATTATTTTCATATGTTTACTTTGAAATTAATTATGCTTGGAATGTGATAATAATTTATGTCTCAATTTTTGTATGGCCCATGATTATTTGGTGAATGCATCTACTGTTGACATTGGATATACTATACTTTTAGAACAAGAGCTTGCAAAGAGGGACCAAAGGCATGTTTTTTTTTTGTCTAATTCATGTTTTAGTTTGATTCACGTCCATACTAGAAGATTAAACTATGTGGTATTTTAAATGAATAGTTTTTTCAACGTTTGCTCCTAGAGATGTGAGGCATCTACATCTTGCTTGGGGGTGGAGGGATCCCTAAATAATTTGTGTGCATGTAATTTGTATAATGGATTAGGTACATCATGTGTATAGAATATAATATTACAGACCCATCTAAATCTAGTTTTGATATGCCATTGGGGGCAACAAAGCTCAATATTGCATATCTTAAGTTCACACAAACGACTAATGTATTAAATATTGAAATTTGAGGTATTTGGATTCCAACCACAAACAAAAATTGACTAATTTATAGATATATAGAGAGGCTACATGGTACTGAGAAGGAGCTAGTTCAATCACCTAAAGAACAAGGAAAACATATTAGAGATTCTTATATTCATTGTTCCAATCCATCTACAAACTACGTGGGAAAAAAACACGTAGCTCTAAATTCCAAAAGAAATTGCAATATGAGGATTAGAATACTATTCTTCTTGAGACAAAATCCATCAAGACTACACTTTTCTCTATGCCATAGATATTTAAGTGACGTACTTGAAATTATTACCTCTGTAGCTACATTCAAATGGCTCTTTCTTCCATTATTTTAACCATGCATATTCATCTGAAAGAAGAAGGGAAATTCCATCAAAATTTGGAAAAAACATACTTCTTTATAATTATCCACATTCCTAGCAAAATTAGTTCCTCTTAAGGGTAAAAATTTTAAGGATAAAGTACTTCGAAATTTTGCATGGATGCCAATGAGTGCAAGATGTAAAACTGCAATAAGTCATTCTATTTTGAGATACAATGCATGAAATGATTATTCTACCTTTCAATTTCACTTTTTCACATTGAAACAAGGGGATTTGAAACTTCCTCAATTTTTAATACTATCTCATTTGTAGGTTGTTTATACGCAAATATGTTTTCTCGCTTAACCATACCGTATTTAACAACATACTAGTGCAATTCAATAAAATCTTGTATCTCAAAAGAAATAACTGCAAATGTACTATCCAATGGTCATAGTCAACAAGTCATAGCTATAAGGTCATTTCTATAAGGTAATTCCATTGTTAAAAAGTATGGTAGCCGAAGCTCTAGTCATTTCGAGTCGATCATAGTTAGAAGTCTTAGTGAGGTGTCATAGAAAATATATAGTTAATCATAGCTAGCAAGAGGTCATAACCAATGTCTAATAGTCAATGATTGAATTAAGGTCATTTCCACTCATAGCTCGATGGTCATTGAAGAGAGATGGGAGTACTTGAATTAAGGTAATTTTTCATTCATTGACAAAAGTTCAATCATAGACATACACACATACACAAAATATATGTACCCCTAGATTCCATGCCTAAGATATAAGGAATTGTACCCCATGATACATATAAGAGAATGAATTGATGTGTTTATTGAGTTAGTAGTGTTAGAATAGTAATCCAACCCCTTAGGACCTTAGTTTAACTCCTTATTGAATTTTATTACATATTAGTACACTATGGTATTGGACTTAGGGTGCTTAGTTGGACCAATAACCATGTAAATTGATGCATTCACACCCACATGAGTACTCCATCTCATTAAACCATCCAAATGTGCACCCTAATCATTTCTAGTGCACTCCCATTCATTGAATGTGGACAATTTGGTTGAGTAGGAGCGCTAGAGGTGGATTTTGTCCATTTTTTAGTTGCGTAGGTGCATTTAATGCCACCTAGATCCTCTAACCCACATATGTTTCCAAAACCACACATTCCAAGGTGTAATGATGACCCCATGTCACCTTATCCATGGCCACATAACAATTGGTGGCCATTTGGGATGATTTGGAGCGTGATTGGCCCACCTAGGGGGGATTGAGGCCAATTTGGCCAATTTCAATTGTATAGTCACATTGGGATTCCTAAGCCTCACGAAAAAATACTAAAATAATATAAAACTATTAATAACATGTTTTTATGTTAGACAGTTAAAATATAACCTATTTATGTTCACATTTCATGTGTAAATTGCTTCTCATTTAATGGTTTTTTGTTGGTTGTGAACCAAATTGAATTTGTGAGTTTCTCTAAGGATCCTATATCTTCTTTTGGATTGTAATTATCACATGGTATCATATATGAGTGTATTATATTGAGTTTTAGATCAATGTAGAGTGTTTAGAGCTACATTTTCAGAGAAATTCAAGATAAAATTGAGTTGTTTTTGCAGGACATTCGACAATTTCATCACCATTAGCATAGACAGAAATGTAATATACCCACATATTGCTAACGCCTTTCAAATTATTTGATTGGAAGGAAGAGATGGTTATTCAATTGAGATCCAAGTGTCTCTATAGAGCTACCATGGGCACAGAGGTGGAGCCAAACTCTGTTGTAGAGAAAGCCAAGTACATCAACAGATTGCATGAAGCATGTGGATTGTTATGACTGAGTATCTCAAGAGAGATTTTTTTTTACATAGACAATTTAACAACCCCAAATGAAGTCTGGGTAAAACTAGAGACACTCTTTTGGGAAAACTGATGAACTAAAAGGACACCAGCTTGACAACAACCTCATCAGCCTGATCCCGATGCACTTTGACACCATCCAGGATTTCTTCACCAAATTTAAGTAACTTGTGTTGTGGATAAAAAATGTGGCATTGAGAAGAAAGAGGACGAGTTGATTTTGTCCATCCTTTCGAAGTTGGGGCAAGAATTATTAGTCTTTGTCAGCACATTCCATTATGGCAAGCTAACACTTCGAAACTGGAAAATTCCAAGTATAGCTAGCTTCATGGAGTCTCTCACTCAGGAGAAAGACAAGCTAGTCTAAATGGGCACAATAAAGGCTAAGGATCAATCCTTGGCCATGATATTTTTGAATGCCTCCAAGTTAAATCCCAAGGAAAACAATTCAAAGCTTCCAGAGAAGAAGAAACCAGAAAAACCCAAATCTAGTGATGGGGGTTCGAATCCTCTCATGGAGAAGGACAAGAAGGGAAAAGAGAAGAACAAATGCACCTATTTCCATAAGAGATGGAATCCAGGAATCTCATGCATGAATAAAACCATTGACTATATGGCACAACTGCTGGAGAAGAATAACATCCCAGTCCTAAACAGCGCAAGGAAGAAGGACGACACCTCCAGTTCAGATGGCAAGGAGAAATGTTATTCTTTGGTAGAAGGTACCTCTAATTCCTCATCTTTATTTATTGATTTGGGGGCTTCCAAACACATGGTAGACACAAGAGATCTCTTCTCCTCCATCCATTCGAATGCTATCCCAACAGTTCAAATGGGGGATGATTCGGAAATCCATACCAAGGGGATTGGTAGGATTAATTTAGAGCATGATTTCTTTAGTGATGTGTTGTATTTAAAAGATCTTGCAGAAAATTTTCTGTTATTATATCAAATTCTCCATATAGGAGAGGCAATGAAAGTGACCTTCACTCCAGACATGGTATAGATTAAAGAAATCTCATCAGACCAAGTTGTTGCAATTGGGTATGTAGAACACCATGAGAGGATGTACAAGTTTTTGAACTTCCTCCCCACTTCCAATGAACAAACTATTCTCTCACATGCCAATGGGACTTCCAAGCTATTGCATTGGATAATTGGTCAAATGAACTACAAATACCTTCAAGCACTACACAATTATGAGATGCTAGAAGGACTTCCACAAATCAAATCAGCAAATGGAGCATGCATTGGGTGTGTAGTTGGGAAGCATCTAGAGAGAAGATATGAGAGGGTGATTACATAGAGAGCTACAAAACCACTTGGGTTGGTAAATGCAGATCTGATTGGTCCTCTTCCCACTCCATCATATGGTGGATCAAGGTATGTACTTACATTTATTGATTATTACTCGAGATTTTACTGGGTTTACTTCCTTAAATTAAAGTGTGAAGTTTTTGAGAAATTGAAGATCTGGAAGGCATTGGTATAAAATTAGAGTGGATATAAGATTAATATCCTTAGGAACAGTAATGGGAATGATTATTTCAACAAAAACCTACAACACCTTCATGATGAGTGTGGGATCCAAATGCAACACTCAACTCCCTAGACACCACAATAAAATGGTGTGGAAAAGAGGAAGAATAGATATCTCAAGAAGATGGACACTTGCATGATTGAAGCAAAGGATCTAAGTCCCAAGCTATGAGATGAGGGCATTAGTTTTTCTGCACACATAAAAAAAATATATCCTTTCACAAATCATTAAAATGAAATACTCCCTATGAGGCATGGTTTGGCCATAAACCAAATGTCTCAAATTTCAGGATTTTTGGATCTAGAGCATGGGCTCAGATCCCTTATGAAAAGAGGAAGGCCTTGCAGCCACAAAGAAAGGAATGCATCATGGTTGGATATGTCAAGGAAAAAAAATGTTAGAAACTCTTTGACACTTCCAATAACAAGAAATTTTTGAAAATAAGTGTGCAATTCAAAGAGGAACCAATACCATATTTTGAGCTTGCACCGGGGGAATGCTCTTCTCCTCAACAATTTGATGATGTAAGTGATTATTCATGCTCTATTTTTTATGATATTCCTGATGATGATATGGATGTATATTAAATTTATGTATATGAGTCACCATCAAGGCCCAAGTGGGCTTAAAAAATCATACAAGCTGCAGGGGAATTGGCTGGAAATCCCCAAGAGACTAGGAAGACTAGATCTCAAACAAGTAATGCTTCTTTTGCAAGTGATAGTGCATTTGCTGAGAACTATTATATGCTGATTGGATCTGATCCACATACATATGATAAATATTTTAATGACTCAATATGGAAAACAACAATGGAATAAGAGTTCCATTCTTTCCAAGAGAATGAAACATGGGAATTGGTTCCCCTTCCTACCAAGAGGAAGCTTGTTTAATGCAAGTGTATATTTCAAAGAAAACTTGATGCTGATGGTTCAGATGTGAAATAAAAAGAAATATTAGTTTCTAAGGTCTACTCTCAAGTCCATGGTGTTGATTATACCGAGAAATTTTCACCGGTTGCAAAAATGGACTCCATAAGACTAGTTCTAGCAATTGCAGCTAGTAAGGGTTGGCAAGTGCACCATATGGATGTCAAGAGTGCATTCATACATTGTGAGCTACAGGAATATATCTACATGAAAAAATGTGAAGGTTTCCAAGAGGATCCTTCACTTGTTTCCAGGTTGAATAAATCACTCTATGGACTCAAGCAAGCCCCTAGGGCTTGGTATGCTAAAATGGATGCTTTCTTGCTCTCTATTGGCTTCACTAGATGAAAATCAGATCCTAATGTATATTTGTAGAAACATGATGGTATTTTGCAGGTTATTGTTCTTTATGTTGATGACCTTCTAATTACAGGGAGCTTCACCACTTCAATTGGTTTAATTAAGTCATCTTTGCATAGTGAATTTTCCATGATCGATCTAGGATTGCTAAGGCAATTTTTGGGTTTTGAAATTGAGCAAAGTGAAAGGGGCATTATGCTGAGTCAACCAAAGTATGCTGCAGAACTGCTAAGAAATTTTAACATGGATGAGTGTAATGAAGCCAAGTCTTCCTTTC
>LPNX010607963.1:0-11442 GCA_001517045.1 Pseudotsuga menziesii
ACTCACTGGCTGGGAATGCTGATACGACTGCTCTTTGAACTGCTGATTGAAATGATCCTAATTGTAGTGCTGCTCTTGGAACTGTTCCTAGTATTGCTCTGGAAACTACTCATAATGCTGCCAGAAATAAGGCTGGATCTAAGCCTCCACCAGGCTATTCTCCCTCTGTAAATGACCCTCTGTCAACTACTATTGGCTGACTGCTTTTCTTTCTCTTTATCTCATCCGATCAGGATCCATCCGCGCACCTAACACTACTAAGTAATCGCATGTATTATATGACTGGCTAAAGGTTATAGAGGGCATAAGGCGCCCCTGGTGAAAGCCTGGTGAAAGTTTATGTTAAACCTACCTCCTGGCTATTATGTTGACCACTGGGTGTATCTTACCTTCTGGCACTGATGGCAATCAATGACCTCCTGCAATAACTCTTTCCATAAAATCCCTGAAGCAAAGCAAAATCTCCAAGATCTTTAGCATTTGCAAGTGAAGTGGAAAGCGCGGCAATAATACCGATACGATTTTCAATTTAAAACTAAGCGTCGGATATGCGACGGTTAGTTAAAATCATAGTTTTTTCATTAGCTATGCTTTGATAAAAAGTATTGCGCTTGATGTAAAGTATTTAGCCTAAGCGTCGGATATGCGACGGTTATGGGAATATCCGTCGCTTAACCGACGGTTATGAGAATATCCGTCGCTTAAGCGACGCTGGCGGTTACATTTACAAAAAAAAAATTTAACTTTGTGATTTTTGGTAGGTTTAAAAATAGAAATCCACACGCCGTCGGAATTAACCGTCGGATTTTGGATCGAAATGTAGTAGTGTTGTGAATGTCGAGTGTTGTAGACCTAGTAGTCATTAGAGGTATCATGATGTGTGGAGTAATACTATAAAATATTTGATGTCTTCTTATGAAGGAAACATCAGGATAATAGCTTGTAGATTTCTAAAAATATCCATGATAAGAAAGATGGTTGATTAGCCCAGATGACCGACTAATGAAGGATGCAAACTTGGTGATTTTGGTTGTCATGATGCAATATTTCTTATACTTTGCGAAAATTTGATAGAATGTCGAGAGGGTCAAATTGACTCAGAATAAGGAAAATGAGGTATTGACGTGACCAGTGTGATGAGCTGAGCACAATTACTTTGACCTTGCAACATGACAATGTCGTTAACAAAAATGAAAAAAACTACAAACTTGAGTTAACCATGTTAAGGTAATAAGGAAAATGTAACTCACAATTCTACCGAGAAGGCCAAACGAGTATTAATTTTGTTAAATGAAGTATGGATATGGTCAACTAAACCTAATGATGATAACCTCCTAACATGATGAAGCCTAAATGAAAATGGCGACTAGTCCTTAAAACAAGACTCGATGAAGCTATAATGACGCATATGATGTGCCTTATAAATCCTGTCAAAGGGGTCATACGATCACAAAAATGATGAAATGAGGTAAGGACGTGATGATCTCCTTGATTAGGGAATGAGGATACTAACAAAATAACTAGGAGTTAAACTTTAATATGTTCATCTAGGTCGCTAAGCTATGACACTTAGGAATCTCATCGAGTTGAGAACCAACTTTATTAAAATTTGTAGGTAGGGAATTGGTCTTATGGGAATGTTGAATAAATTATGCATTGATTTTGATGATATGATAGTCTCTCTTGAATTGGTAATTTGTGATTGAACTTGCCAATCTACATTTTATTAATTGTATGGTGTTTATCTCCTTGTCTTGGGGGAGTGGATAGCAAATAAGATTTTGAATTCCTACTTAGATTTTGCTAAAAGTTGATTTGGTACCTATTGGGTGGCTATTGAAGTGATCTAGCTCATTGTTAAATTTGATATAATGGATCCTTATGGACGACTAGGAATTGTTGGAAATCTGAGTCGATATTCATTATTATTAAAATTTCATTATGTAAGTACCATGGAATTATTGAGAATGTGTTGGAACCTTCTTGAATGAAACATAAAATCAATGATGGTAGAACAACGAGTACTCATGGCCAAGGTCATTTGTTGAAAATAGAATATAATGGCATGAAGACTTGAATGTGAAATTAAAGTGAAACTAGCATTGAATATACAATAAAATTTAAATTTGAGACAAAGCTTCCTTAAGAGTGGGAGTATGCAATGGCCCATTTAGGGGTAGGAAAAGTAATTGGATTAAATCATTATGTATAGATAGAAATGACGACTCAATACGAAGGTATAATGGTTAGTGTCTCTGTGAAAAATAATATGGCATGATTCATGTATTAGGATCTAATATCAATGATAGATACAGTCCCAATACTGCAACTAGAGAGGATGCATTAGAAATGCGTAGACAATATCCATACTTATTCTAGAACTTCGAGACAAAGTTTTCTAGAGTGGGGGTGTATATAACACCCTCTTTTTACTCTGACTCTTGAGATTAGAATAACCATTAATTGAGGGAATCCTATGATGAATAACCCAACTATTTATTTATTTGATATCTAAAAAATTTGTATGGACGTATATTTTGAGGGCATCCGGTCTTAGATGACCTGGACTTGTGTGAAGCAATTATTGATGAGATATGACCTAAGAAGGATTATCTAACATATTGATGGGTAAATTATGATTATGAAAATAATGTTGACATTTGGTCAATTGTGTATGGACTTATATTATGATTTAATTGTGAATGAAAAATCATGTGAATTTATCAACAAGGATTAAAGTTGTTTTATTGTTTTAACAAAAGTTATGTAGCATGCACTGCGATGGTCGTTCGAGTGTGACAGAAAAGGAAGGTACACTAACCGCAAGAAAGCATCAATATGCAAATACTCTAGTTGAGTTAACGACTATGGCAAGTGATATCAATGTTATTTATAATAAAGATTTAAGTGTGATATGTTTGATGCACTAGCATGCATGGACTCTGGATGAGTCACGAAACCTAGAAAGTTGAGGTCGATTGATGTTCTTGTTATGGTTGAAATATTATTTTTGAGATTTGATGCATAGGTTGTTATATTTGTAGGTGGTGGGAGACAATTTCCAGTCGATCCACATCAGGTGATGGGGCTGAAAATTTATGCATGTAAGAATAGAACATTGGGCGGTGCGATGAGCTTTGAATAGAGTGAGGAAAACTCCAGTTCATCAAATGCATGTGTCGTACTGAGGGTAGGTCGTGAGTCGCTCAATCATGAAGATTATACTGGAGAGCACATAATAAGGATTTGACCTTATTCCCCAGAAACCACTTGGCTCTTCACAAGGTAGGCGAACTAAGGTAACATTGGATCAGTCGTCATAACCAACTCTCCGCTTATGGGAATTATCAGAAGGGCATGCTGGGAGCATGGCAGCTTGATAATTATGGTCGTGACGAGAATGCGGCAGTAATCGAACATTTATTTTAATTAAGGGAAATAAAAAATTGATCATAATTAACTTTAAGTAATTAAAAAATAAATTAAATGATAAATTAAATTAAAAACAATAACTGATAAATAAATAAATAATGATAAATAAATAAATGATGATAAATAAATAAACTGAAGTGAAGCTAAATTAAGAAATCAATTAACATAATAAATTAAGGAACTTGAACTAAACTGAAATCCTAACTAATCGGCAAAGAATTAGAGAACTAAAGATAACTAAAAAGTGGGTGGGTAAATAAAATAAATTAATTAATGGATTAAAGTAAAGTGAAGAGTTAAGTGAAAGTGGTGCATGGGATGCATGAGAATTAATGAAAAGGTTAATAAAATCTAAAGAAAAGGAAGAAAGGGGGATCTTTATCTTCTTATTCTTCGCTCCTGCCATAGTTTTTGAGCCCAAACCATTTTGGTGGCTTTGAGATGACTGTGGAAGGGTGTGGATCAGTATGACATGAGTGAGATTGGGAGCCTCCCAACTACATCCTGGTGTCATGCTTCCACTACTAACAAGGTATTTTCACCCCCGTCGAGCTCGGGGGTCTTGGGGAAGGAGAGTAACCGTCAGGGTATGGTAGGGAGAAAACCAATGGATCTAGCATGATTGGAAATTTGGTGACTATAACTTCATGGATTTCACAACAAATCGACCTTTGGCTTCATCCTCAACCGTCAACGACTAGTGATGAACAAGTATTTCAAAGTTATTTGAAATTTGTATTGTTGCGCATGAAAATGTGAATAGATTAATTCATTGGATGTATGTTGATCTATGTATTTATATCTAGACCTTTTGCAATTGCCTTTATAAAAAGAATACATTCTTAATTTAAATTTCCAGATCTAGATTTTATTATATGCATGAATAATGGTAGCTAGAGTTTATAAGATTTTATTAGGGTTTTTAGAGGCATCCCTTGGACGGATTTTACATAGTATCAGTGTCTTTCACAGTGTTCTGACAACTTTTCTCCATCGTTTTCAAAGAATCTGATGAGCAGAGTGTGGTAACGGGCGACTTCCAAAGAAGGCCTTCTTCTGGTGAAATCGTCGCATATTTAGACAACAACAATTTAGTGTTTTGGATGGTATTTCAATAATTAGTAAAATATTTTCTTTTTAATGGACTAAAATGATATTTACATGGCATATTTATGAGTGTTTTATGGTGACTAGGGTTTTAATGGCGGCTTAGGTCCTCTAGTTTCCCACCTAACAGAGGGGGTTTACGGGGTATTGGAAACAAGAAATATCATAGGATTTTATTAGGCACTTATTTGGTTTCCTTCTTCATTGGGAGGAATTTGTTGTTTTCTTATATGATTATGGCTAATACATTTGTCAGGATCTTGTTATTACCAGGATGAGGCATCCCCCGTCTACAGTCTCTTGAACAAAAAAAATGCGGGAGAAACAAGGTATATGTATTCACAAGGAAGATCTTTTGGAAGCCTATGAATTAGCTCACCAGTAGGGAGGCTTAAAAACCTTTTGGCACACTTTCCTGTTCATGGGATGAATGGTGCTTTGTTTCCGGAGGTGTGTACACAATTTTACAGGACCTCAGGGGAGGAGGGACCGCCATCAATAAAGGAAAATACCGAATACCATTCTAATTCTCTTGTGGAAACTCATTTACAGGATTCAACCCCTTATCATCCTGACCTACACTCTTTCAAAAATTTTGTTATCGATGAATCTGTTACACATAATTCTGTTATTCCACCCCATCTAATGGAAGTCCACACAAAGAATGTAGTTAATACCACTGGTCATGCCACTACATTTGAAAGGAAACATAAGCCCTAGGATATAAGTGTTTTCGGGAAGAAACTGATTGTTGGACGTGACGTGGGAATGGAAGACCTACGAGACTTATCACTCCAGGTATTGGTGGGGAAATTTGGCCCTTGGATGCCTCGAAATGAATCTATTGAATCATGGATGCAGGATATGTGTCTTTTCATTTCAAAATATATCGTCGAGTTATATTTTCTATCTAAGGGTTGGCGTGCCTTCCATTTTCAAATTGAATGAGACGCTTCACAGATTCTAGGCGGAATGTGGCTCAACAGGAGAGGTACTATAATGCTAAAGAAATGGCACCTTAACTTTGACCCAGATACAAAGACCTTATTCATGAAAAAATATGGGTTTTATTGTGATATTTTCCATATCCCCTATGGAACTGTGGTATGTTCAAAGTTGTTAGGACTTCCCTTGGTCGCTTTCCTTTTTTATATGGACTAATGTTTTTAGAGAGAGATAAGAGAATTGGTAAGTTGCTTGTTCATGTTGATACCAGTCAAGGTATGTTAGAATAATTAGAGATTGAATGGAAAGGGAAAATTTTCAAACAAAAGTTAGATTATTGGAGAATCCCTTTTCGTTTCCTGATTTTTATGAAAATTGGGAATTTAAAATATTCATGTCCTTATGGGATTATATTGGATGAGGGCGGTGATTCGGAGAAAAGGTCCACGGAATCTACACGTCCTACAAAAAATGCAGTGGCTCCTAAGTATCACTTGAGCTTGCTAGATGGATGTTCTCCAGACATTGATGAACCAGGGATTATGCATTCTCTTAATACCCCTCCTCTTGGAATTTTTTTAGTGCGAGAACATAACATCATTTTACATCGTTAGAGTGCACATTATGTGCTACACATGATCATTCAAAATTGTAAAAAACATGGACCAAGTGGCCTTGCCGCCAGTGGGGCTATGGTGTTGGATTCCCATCCTCCAAACCCTGTACTTATCAATGGAGAAGACCTAGAACCCTTTGGATCTTTGGAGGATTTTTATGGAAACTCGGGACCCCATGAGTTTATCATTAATCTTGATTCTAAAGAAACCCTTTGAAATGAGATTGAGAACATCACATCCTCCCTCATGCCATGTTACCAAGCCTCATATAAAAAATGTCCCCTATGAACCAAACATTATGGAAAATGATGCTCCATACTCCTTGGGGTCAGGTATGAACCCAAACTCTGTACAATATGGTATTGGAAATAGTGGCATGAAAACTAAAAAGAATAAAAAAGGCGTTGTTAAGGGTGGCCTAGTGTCCAATCCTTGTCCTCCATCCAAGATCCAAGGGGGGTCTGGGGTTGCATCAAAGTAATTTCTTGTGGGAAGCCACTTTGGCAGTTTTCGGGCCCTTAGAGAACAAAAGGCCCTAGCCAGAGTTCCCAAATGATCCTTATCTCCATTAATGTAAGGGGAATAGGAGGCAGTCCCAAGCAATGAGTGATCTAAAGATGTTTTGATTTTATTACACCAGACATTGTTATTCTAGAGGAAACTATGTTAAATGGTGAAAAAGAGAAAGAAATTATTTCTAGGATTCTACCAAATTGGAAAATGTGCTCGACGGACTCAAATGGATTTTCGGGGGGTTTACTATCTGCCTAGAACCCTGGGGTTACAAAGTTTCAGAAATATAATATCCGTAGAGGTATCATCCTTGATGGTATCACTCAAGACATTTTCCCATTATGAGAATTTTGAGGTCTAAAATGAGCCTCATACGAGATACAATAAAATATTGTAAGTTTGTTATTTTGTGGGAAAGGTATATTTACAAGTCGCCTTTTGCATTACAATTCATGTAACTATGGTTAAGTTAAAGAGAAATAATTTGCACAAATAAAATTAATAAAAAATAATCTTTGATATAACTAGAAATTATGAGTATTAAAATAAAGTACTTATAAAATAAAATAGAGTAAAACATTTTAGTTTTGAATTATATACCTAAATTAAAATTTTGTAAATAAATTTTAAATTATAGTTATTTAAAATAATTCACATTAGTAATTATTTATTTTATATATTTAAACATTTTATATAAAATTTTACTATTTATTTTTTAATTAAATATAACATCGTATTATATTAATTATATTATATTTTAATATAATATGATATATGACTGTTTATATAAACGTTTAATATATGTGATTATATATATAAAGATGTAACATTATATATTATATTAAAATATAATATATATTATATTATATTAAATTTTAATATAATGTGATATACAACCATTTTTATAAACGCAAAATATATGTGATTTTATATTATAACAAAAAGAAACTTAAAAAGTGGATTATGTTATATAATTTGAAGAATCGTTTTATGTTATATATTGAACATGTATTATATATTTCATGATATATGATGTGATATACTATATAACAATTTTATTATGTCATAAAATATGTATAATAAAATTAATTTATTATATAAAATTTTAAAGTACTAAATTATGATTTTATTTTTGAATTTATGTTTGACTTTTGATTAATAATATATTTTTATATTCAAAAGATAAAGTACTTTAAAAGTATTAAGTAAATAAATATTATATTTGAAAGTAATTTATGAGTAATTTTTTCATTATGAGTATGGTTAACTATAGATTTTCATCCACCATTTAGAATTTGATAAGTAAGCAAGTATAATTCAAGCAATGCCACCTCAACCATAAGGGATGATGTCATTCTCTAGAATTTGATTAGTTCTTGTAAAGTTGATTTTAATGGTAGATTTTTTGGTTTTGAAGCACATTTTTTTATCTCAAAATTCCCTTAATGCATAATTTCAAGATATTCAATTGTTATGGCCCTTACTAAAACTTTCATGCTTTTTGGGAGGAGAACATTAATTCAACTGTATTGGAAGATTGTCAACTCATTCTAGAGGGTGATCTGAACTTTACGATTTATGTGGATGAAGTTTGGGGTTCCAATGCGAGACTTGATCTACTAGTTGATTTTTTTGGTGACATGATCAATAATGCAGAACTCATCAACACATGTACTAGATCTATTATTCCCACTTGGAAAAATGGAAGAGTTGGAGCTACCATTATATCAAAAGTACTTGATAGGTTCCTTATTACTCGAAGATTTGCAAATACAATAGGGGAGTATCGATCCTAGACCATAAATGAATCTCTTTCTAATCACAAGATTGTCATTATGCAAATCGATCCAGGTAAGCAAAAAGTACACTATCCCTTCAAATTTTGTCTTTCTTGGTTAGAAGATTGTGATCTAAAGGAGCTCATTAAATCCACCTAGCATTCTATCAATCTCTCCAGCGGGTGTTCTAAAATGGATGTGTTCTATAAAAAGTTAAAAATGATCAAGGATATTGTTATTAATTGGGAAAAAGGAGAAATATTGAAAATTAAAAGGAACCGTTGGAGATTGAAGCCGATATCCATACTTTCTATTTGATGAACCCCGCTGGAGGCCACTATGATGTTGATATATCTAACATTAGAAACATTGAAAAGAAGAAACGAGACATTCTATTAATTGATAAAGATCATTGGAACCTTAAGAGCGGGGAAATATGGGTCATTTGTGCTGATAACAACACAACCTTTTTCCATAGATACACTGAAGGTAGGAAAAATACTATGTTATTTGGGAGATCTGCCAATCTGATGGAAATATATTGAGCAATCAACCAGATCTCTTGGAGGGTCCACAAAAACACTTCCAAACCATTTTTAAAGATTCCAAATCTGATTGGAAATCTGGAGACTATAACTGCATGGAGTTCACAACAAATCAGCCTTCGGCTTCGTCCTTAACCGTCAGTGACTAGTGATGAACAAGTATTTTAAAGTTATTTGAAATTTTTATTATTGCGCATGAAAATAGGAATAGCTTAATTCATTGGATGTATGTTCGTCTGTGTATGTATATCCAGACCTTTCACAATTTCCTTTATAAAAAGATTACATTCTTAATTTAAATTTCCACATCTATATTTTTTTATATGCATGAATAATGGTAGCTGGAGTTTATTAGATTTTATTAGGGTTTTTAGCGGCATCCCTTGGACGGATGTTACACAGTATCATTGTCTCTCACAATGTTTCGACAACTTTTCTCCATCGTTTTTAAAGAATCCGATGAGCGGAGTGCGGTAACGGACGACCTCTAGAGAAGGCCTTCTTCTAGCTTAATCGTTGCATATTTAGACAACACCAATATAGTGTTTTGGATGGTATTTCAATAATTAATAAAAGATTTTCTTATTAATGGACTAAAATGAGATTTACATGGCATATATATGAGTGTTTTATGGAGACTAGGGTTTTAATGGAGGCTTATGTCCTCTGGTTTCCCACCTGACAGAGGGGGTTTACGGCATATTGGAAACAAGAAATATCATAGTATTTTATTAGGCACTTATTTGGTTTCCTTCTTCATTGGGGGGCATTTTTTGTTTTCTTCTAAGATTATGGCTAATACATTTTTCAGGATCTCATTATTACCAAGATGATCCATCCCCCGTCTACAGTCCCCTCAATGAAAAAATGCAAGAGAAACAAGGTATATCTATTCACGAGGAAGATCTTTTGGAATCCTATATTGAATTAGCTCACCGGTCGGGAGGCTTAAAAACATTTTGGCACACATGCCTGTTCATGGGAGAAATGGTGCTTTGTTTTCGGAGGTGTGTACACAATTTTATAGGACCTCGGGGGAGGAGGGACCGCCATCAATAAATGAACATACCGAAGACCATTCTAATTCACTTGGGGAAACTCACTTACAAGATTCAGTCCCTTATCAGCCTGACCTACAATCTTTCAACAATTTTGTTGTTGATGAATCTGTTACACATAATTATGTTATTCCGCCCCATCTAACGGAAGTCCACACAAAGACTGTAGTCAATACCACTAGTCGTGCTACTACATTTCAAAGGAAACATATGTTGGTTTTATCTGTGGGTATAACCAATATCTACTCCTATGTAAGAATTTAAACTTAATGCACAGCGGAACTTAGAAATTAAACTTAATGCACAGCGGAACTTACTTTCCATCTTGAAAGGCCACAGACAGCTTCCAAGGCTCTGGGTTGATACGCTGCTGGTCTTGACTTGAGTTGTTGGCTCTCGAGTCCTTCCAAGAACTTGCAATCCTTTTCTCTGGCTATCCTTATGACAGAGTATCCTGTCTTCAAATGGAGCAGACAATTTTTCTGGATGATTGCAAGCCTTGGAGACTCAGCCCTTTTATAGCAGTGCCAAAGAAAAGTTCTAATCCTAGGGCAGCCGAAATTTAGCTAATACTTGGGAAACAAGTCTGCCAAGAAATCTGAAATTTCCGATTTCATAAGATCTTGAAATCGGGAAACTTCAGAAAAAACTGAAATAAATCAGAATAAATTCTGATTTCCTTATTTAGCTCAAATTTATTACTGCTATTATTTTAATCAACTATAATCGGTCCATTAACAATTATAATTGATTAACATTATTCTATATGTATTTGTATCCAAATCCTTATTTAAATATGTATAATGCCATGACTTAATTAATCACATTGTTTGGCATATTTTAATCATTACATAAATGTAATCTTGCTACAGTATTTGATATCATAATCATAATGCACGTATGTCCAACTTAATTATTGTAATTAGGCGTCTCTAAATCCAATAATCTCCAACATGGACAAGTGCAACCTTTTGATTATATATCCTTAGCTTTATTGCATGCAACTTTTCTGTCTTTACTTATCGTATTTCTTAAACAATTCCGTCCATCAATTATGCTAACAAAGGACTTAAGCAGCACTTGTCACATTTATTCGCAACTAAACCGACATAAATCACGCTGCCAACATAACTGAATGACATGAATCTGATTTGGACATATAGTTTAGAAATTACACGCAAGTGTGATTATACGTGCCTATTTCTAATTGAGTCACCTTTACTTTACTGTATGAGGTCAAAAATTAAACTTTAAAGAAAGAAATAATGAAACTGAAACTGAATGCAACTTGTATATATCATCAAAATTGTTTACAATTGCATTACATAGAACATCAAAAAACAAAATATATTCAGACTCCCACATTTTCTAACTATCCTAAATAGATATTACACCCATACGAGCAACATGTTCGTGAAACTTCTTGGGTGGTAATCCTTTAGTAAGA
>LPNX010607964.1:34249-51134 GCA_001517045.1 Pseudotsuga menziesii
AAAGGATGAAAAATCCAGCAATTATTTGAGTATAATAGGTAGGCTTACAGAGAATGGTTTACAACACATTAGCATATTTCACGATAAGAGAAAACATGGAGAAATCAAGAAGAGAGATCATCTACATCTTCAAAGTTGCTGGAGCTTTAATAACAAGACAAAACCTCATCAATGCAATATTTCAAAAATCATTATTATATAAACACCCATTTATACAGTTCATAAAAAGTCATTTTTTGAGAGATTAATGATCATTTTTTAGTCTTACAAGAATAAAAACGGGAACAGTAAAGTCTATGGGGAGTTTGTTTAAGACTTTTTCGTTCTTCCATAAAACGGAAAAAGTCCCCGAGCATTTGTTTCGACACTTTGGTCACTCTGTTAGAACTCGGTATCAAAGTTTCGAGTCTTTTTCTGATTCTTTTTTGGCTCGTAAAAACTTCTCATTGTTAAAAAGAAACCTAATGGAGCCTCCTTTAAGCTCTTTTCGGACTCCCTAAATATGAAAAGATTGTCGAGTACTTGTCTTCTTCATACTCATAAAATTATTTGAAGAGTCGTCTCTCTAACAATAAGTTGTCTCTTTTTTGGTTTGGATAGACTATTTACGAAAAATGAACGCTCCATCCAATCATGACTGGAAGAGTTCTCTTGGGTAATATTTTACACTTTTTCAGACCCTAGAGACTATATCATATGAAAAAGGACCCTTTGGAGTTTTCTTTCGTCTTCGTTCAGACTCTCTAAACATGAACGATACCGAGTTTGCTTTCATTGGACTCGCTAAACTAAACACTAAGAGACCCGTTCAGGGAACGAAACCCTCCTTTCTTAAGTTCATGAAATATATAAGAATGGACTTGTCTTTGGATAAGCTAAAACAAGTGTTTGTTACCCTCTTTGGACTCGTAAAAAAGAAAAGAGGCACTCATCAATGATGATGGGGGAATTAAGGGAAGTGAATCATTTTGCAAACCAAATGGCAGTTGTTTGTCTCCTTTGAACATGGCACTTGTCTGCATATCATTCAGTCAATTGGTTATTCAGCTAACTTACAAGTCGATCCACTTTCATGAGTCATGTCACTCCTTTGATCCTTTCAAAAGAATGCATTGTCCACAGTCGTATTGTGTGTCCATCTGTTTTAGTCATGCTACCAAGTATTTTGTCGTGTCGCCCTATGTTCAAAGGAAGTAAGAAGTTTACCTCTGCAGTTAAAATAGCCTTTGTGTGAGTACTTTTGAGTCAGTCATATGGTTACATTATCTACAACATTCCAGAACTATGTTCCAAGTTTCGTGTCATCGATGTGGGATTCATCATGGCCCTCCTTTGATGAGACTATTGTTGTCGACATCAGCTCATCATCCGGGAAAGTCTTAGAAACAAGTTTAGGACCTTGAGATATGTATGCCTAGATCATTCATGTATGGTACCTTGTATATATGTACACTATTTGACTTTCTCAGTGTGTTTTAGTATTTTCAATATGGTTTTGAGTTTAGTGTCCAAACCGTTTATACCATGTTTTGGTTATGCAGAACATATGGATTTTTTATGGCTTCGCTGATGGTGCTTGCCGCCATACCTTGAACCTTACCTCGGCTGCCTGGGTTCTCTATTCCCTAGCTCATGATTTGGTTAGTTTAGGAGAAGTTTGTATTGTTACAGCTACCAACAATATCGTCGAGTATCAGGCAGTCATAGGTCTACTTACTAAGGCTGCATCCCGGGACATTTGTGATTTGGTAGTTTTCATGGAGTCACAATTGGTGGTTTGTCATTTGAACCATATCTATACCATCAGGAACCCGGTACTTCTTCGTCTCTTTCAGAGAGTACATTTGTTGGAGAGGTCATTTGAAGTAATTACTTATAGACATATCCCTAGGGAAGACAATGCAGTTGCTGACTCATTAGCAAATTATATCCTAGACTGGTATATTTCTCATTCATAACTTGAAATCAAACATGATTCATTGTAAAATAAACTAAAGACACATAAAACTCATGTAAATACATTTTCTATTTGGAACATATAAACACTGGAAATAAAAATCTGTATATATATATATATATATATATATAAAGTTTTTTACAAACTTATAGGTCATGAGACCTCATCTGAAACACTTTGGCTTTCAGGTAGTACAAAATCATACAAAATCGTGAATCTATATCAGCTATCAATAATTCATCATGTAGAACTATCTAGTGGTGCTCGTGATAGCACTTGACAGCCCGTACTACTCTGCGTAGCAGTCGGCTAAAGCGGCCTGGCACGCCTGCAGTGTGCCTCTGATACCTCATGGGGAGGTCATCGATCGATGTATCAAGTATATCTAGAGTCAACCTTTCTAGGTTCTCCTCTAACTCTCCCATTGGGTCGCCACCCCATTGAACAAACCTAGCTCCCGCTCATCTATCCAATGGGGAAGACCCCCCAGGTCATGCTAGTCCAACATCTGCATGAATATATTTAGATCTTGTTACTACACATAAAAAATAAAATACATTAAAATACAAAAACACAAATTGCAATTTTAGGGTTTTGTTTCTTACCAATGTCTCCCCACTGTGCACCAGGTGGAAGAGGTGGATCAAGGTCACCCCTGAAGTTAGTACCCCAATACACATAATCCCCAATCATGAAGATTTGTTCGTTTAGCCAGCGGAAAAATGGAGCCCCAAACTTTACTTTTCCCCTGCCTGCTCCCGTGCGGGCCATAATTTCGACCCACCTCAGCATACGAGGGTCTATCGCCCTCAGCTTTGTAAATACCACTTGGGGCCTCATGTGAGGGACCTGCTCAAAGAAGAAACAAGCTAAGATGGATACATAACCGAATTGTTTCAGCTCTCCTTGTTGACACTTGGTTAGTTGGTCCTTGAAGACCGGAAGTAATGCTTCTACCCAGTTAAAGACAGTAGGTGCCATGGCCTCTATAGCATATAGCATGTGTGCTCTAGAATCCTGATGAGGTCCTTGGCTCCCAGCCAGCCTCTGCATAGTGAAAATAACTGTACAGAGATGATCGTCCATCACTTCCTTAATGGGAATTTTCTTCCCATAAATTCTAGTACCAGGTATGCAGTGACAATTGATTAAATCCTAGGTGGTTACGTCCCCTCCACGGGAACCAGTCCGTGAAATAGGAGCACCACGTCTAGATAATCCTGTCAAAAAGTAGATATCCTCTACCTCAGAATTCAGCACATGGTCTCCCACCTCGAAATATTGCTGCTTCGGGTTCCACATATGAAGGATATACTCCAACAAGCACTCATGGGACACCATGCTAGGAGTGTGAAATAATTTTAGGAGGCCACAGCCCCTCAATGCATCTATGCACCTCACATTTCCCTCAGAAAAGGAATCATCATTTTCGTGTTGTCGTTCTATCCATATAACCATTTTTATCGGTTAGAACCTGCCAAAAACAATCAATGGGCTAATTATAAACATAATCAATCACCAAAATCATTTAAAAACTCCTAGTTTTGCTTTCCCATTCAAGTTTCCACACTCACATCCGGCACCACCTAAACGCCGTTTGCACAGAGCGATGGCACCGCCTGAGTGAAGATAAACATGCGTGGTTCTTATCGGGAACCGCCTGTCCCATAAGGGGCAGGAGAGGTGACCGTATTTTGGATTTAGGGCTTACCTAAAACTGCCCAAAAACCCCACAAAATCAAAAATGAATGCATTAAAAGGAAAGGCTAAGGTTCAATCATTTACCTACCTTTGACGATGGTCGAAACGGATGGTGGAATCTCCCGGAATCACCAACTAAAGATCTGGCTCAATTCTCTCCAAAATACTCTCACCAAGTGGTAAATAGTAAAATGATTTGACTTTTACCATTCAAATGACTTTTATATTTAATTTTAGGGTTTTTATGTGCTATGTTCATATTTCAAAGATCAATATTATATAAACACCCATTTATATAGTTCATTAAAGTCATTTTTTGAGAGATTAATGATCATTTTTTAGTCTTATGGGAATAAAAATGGGAACAGTAAAGTCTATGGGGAGTTTGTTTTTGTCTTTTTCATTCTTCCATAAAACGAAAAAATTCCTCGAGCGTTTGTTTCGACACTTGGGTCATGCCCTTAGAACTCAGTATCAAAGTTCCGAGTCTTTTTCTGATTCTTTTTAGTGTAACACCCCAGTTTTGACTTCATTTGCATTAATGTATGTGATGTATATATTATAATGAATTGTGGTGTGGAGCTAAAGGCAAAAGCCCCACCATCGATTCGGTTGTGTTGCGTTTCGGTGAACGAAATCATTGCCGATGGTATATCTTGGTATACGGCACATATTAAATTTTTCATCATGTAACTATGCATTTTAATTAAATAACCCCAACCAGCTATGTTCACTACAACCAAATTGAAAAGGGAATGATTTTCTAAGGATAAGGAGGGGGAATGTTAAACCTTGAGCCCATGGGGGAAAAGCCATGTGTCTCCACCCTGTTTAATTTTCTCACCTTCCCTTGTCTCATCCAACTACCACATTAATTCTATTGTTAGTTGGGGCCATTGTTGCTAGCAAAGGAGTGTGGCAGGACTGCCAGTCCTTGCCCACACACACACTCCACCAGGATGACCCTTACACTAGCAGAAAGACCACTACGCCCATGATCCCATTCTCTCCACGACTGCACTCTCTCCAGCGTCGACTGTTCATTTCCTCACGCCGAGAATAGTTAAAAGGATCCACAATCCACTGATTGAGGGTTCGTTGGTTCTCCCTCCTCTCACCGATTGCTAGTCTGCGGATCTGTTCTTCCTCCTTATCACACATAGATTCTGCGTTTTACTCCTCCATTGCCGACTGTGTAAAGGTGTTGAGGCTTCAATATTGTCTTCCCACAATTGCAGTCTTTGATTTCTTCATTGAATTTTGGCGGTGGTCTTGTTCACCTTTTGTTGGGCTGCGTTCCCCTTTGCATTTTGGGCTGTTGTAGGTTGCTGAGGAATTGTTTTGGCCACAATAGGGCCAAGAATGATTCATGGATTTGTCTTCCCCTGTTCAAGCTGTGAAGTGCTTGTTTGCTGCATGCACGCAGTGGTTTGTCCTCGAACTGCATTGGAGTGGTGAATGAGGGCCTGATGTGCTTGATAAACCTGGTGTGTTTGGGAACCACACAGACCGAGCTAGAGGGTTGGATTGCTTCTCTACAACCCCTGAATAGCACTGGAAGGGAGGTCAGGGCCTGAGGGACTGCGTAGCAGAGAAAGGATAGATTTCCTTATGTTGGGTGTGTGTGGGTGTCCTAGAAGTCATGCTTGTTTTGGTCTAGGTGTCCTTAGATCTTCAATGAGCTCACCAGCTTAGCATTTAGCCTTTCCTAGCTCCTGGATGGCCTGATAAACCCAACTTTGTTGGCTTGGCTGATCCGTTGTTCGCCTGATAAACCCAACTGTGTTGACTTGGCTAAACTGTGTATCCTTGTGGTGTTGTTATCCTTGGCTATGTGTTAGCCTGCTAGTTCCTTATTCCTTGGGGAATCATTCCCAGCTCGGGGGTGCTGAGAGATTAAGGAGCACGCTGGCCTATGGTTGGGTGAAACCTTGCAACGACGTAGCTAGTTGCGGGACAGTTCTCATAAGATAAGTATTCTTGACTAATCTGTTTTGCAATCATATTTACCGTTAATGAATTATGATGATAGACATGTTGAATGTTGAATTGTATATGGATGAACGTTGTTTTGCTTCCGCTATGTATATGAACGATTATGCATCTTAGTATGTAGTATGTTTAGGCTTTTTGCTTCAGCATTATATGCATGATCATGTTCATGGGGCTAGTTGCCCAAATGTTTGGTGTATAGTAGCATCCTCTTCGCCGGTCGGAGGGTCGGGGATGTTACATTTAGGCTTGTTAAAACTTCTCATCGTGAAAAAGAAACCTAATGGAACCTCCTTTAAGCTCTTTTCGGACTCCCTAAACATGAAAAAATTGTTGAGTACGTTTCTTCTTCATACTCGTAAAAGTATTTTAAGAGTCGTGTCTTCGACGGCAGGTTATCTCTTTTTTGGTTCGGATAGACTATTTACGAAAAAGGAACGCTCCAGCCAATCATGACTAGAAGAGTTCTCTTGGGTATTATTTTACACTTTTTTGGACCCTGGAGACTAAATCATACGAAAAAGGACCCTTTGGAGTTTTCTTTCGCCTTTGTTCATACTCTCTAAACATGAACGATACCGAGTTTACTTTCATTGGACTCGTTAAACTAAACACTGTGAGACCCTTTCAGGGAACGAACCCCTCCTTTCTCAAGTTCGTGAAATATATGAGAATGGACTTGTCTTCGGATAAGATAAAACGATTGTTTGTTACCCTCTTTGGACTCGTAAAAATGAAAAGAGGCACTCATCAATCATGATGGCGGAATTTAGGGAAGGGAATCATTTTGAAAACCAAATAGCAGTTGTTTTTCACCTTTGAACATGGCACTTGTCTGCATATCATTCAGTCAATTGGTTATTTAGTTGACTTACACGTCGATCCACTTTCATGAGTCATGTCACTCCTTTGATCCTTTCAAAATAATGCATTGTCCACAGTCGTATTGTGTGTCCATCTATTTTAGTCATGCTGCCAAGTCTTTTTTCGTGCCGCCCTATGTTCAAAGGAAGTAAGAAGTTTACCTCTACAGTTAAAATAGCCTTTGTATCAGTACTTTTGAGTCAGTCCTATGGTTACATTATCTACAACATTCCAAAACTTTGTTCCAAGTTTTGTGTCATCGATGTGGGATTCATCATGGCCCTCCTTCGACGAGACTATTCTTTTCAACATCAGCTCATCATCCGAGAAATAGTATTAGAAACAAGTTTAGGACCTTGAGATATGTATGCCTCAATGATAGATCCTCTCGCTCTCGACATAGGTTCACATCATTGACCTTTGATTGAAATATTCCACTGGGTTTTTGACATCAAAACATCTATTCACACTTAGTTGATTATACTAGGGTACCTTGGGAATAATTGACATCAATGGTGATCTCCCTCGTACTTGTTAATGGTTCACATCATTGGTCGATAATCAAGTGGTTTCTACCATGTTCGACTTCAGAACATTGTAATCACATGGATAGAATCGTAGTTTGTGGAAGACGAGACGAAGACCCTGGGTATTTTTTAAGCACTCATAGCTTTCTCCCTAGGTTGTGATAGAGTATATTGTATGAAGTACCAGCATGGATCCACATTAGTATGGTCGTGGCTATGCTCAAATTTGCGGCTATATGACATAGATCTACGTTATATATCTGGTAGTTATGTCCAAGTTTGAGTCCTCTATTGATCCGGTGCATTATTCATCTTCAAAAATTACACTGATCCAATATGGTACAATAGTTATTAACCTATGGTTTTAAATCATATGCTAAACATTATATGCGACCATTCCTCAACATTTGTGGCACAATGCGCGCAGTTATCGCATGGTGCGCAGTTATCGCATGGTGCGCACTTATCGCATGGGCCGCGCAGTTATCGCATGGTGCGCAGTTATCGCATGGTGCACAGTTATAGCATGGGCCGTGCAGTTGTAACATGCTCGCGCAGTTAGTTGGAAACGTTTTGGTGGTCTTGCGCACCGTCAAGCAGAACATCGAATGGTTCATGAAAATCCCACGCGGTCATGTTTGCTGTGACATATATATATCACAGTTGCTGCGACATAGATATCATGTTTGCTGCGACCTGTATATATCAGTTGCTGCGACATAGATATCATGTTTCCTGCGACCTGTATATATCAGTTGCTACGACATTTGTGAAGTTGGTGGTGACATCAAACGGTTATGTTACATGTGGCATAGCCCGGTTGCAGGTTATTGCAACGTGTTGTGAGTCAACACATGTGCGTGGAGTTAGTTGAAACGTTTTGGGGATATGGAACGTCGTGGTAACATAACGCTTGTGCAGCGATTTGGCAGGATTGCATGGTTCAGTTTTAGCATATGGTTGTAATGATAGTAAAGAAGACAAAAACTATGATGATAAAGATGAATCAAAAACCCGTTACATATCCTCGCACTGAACGTTAAATAGAGGATTTCTTGCCACATTAGGGGGACGGAGGAAGAGATTTAGATTGTGTTAGAGCACAGAGCTTCGTTTTTCTGTTATGAGAAACTTGGGGAGTTGCTATGAAGTTCCCAGATGCTGTTTCTTTTTGAAGTCGACATTCTCTCTTATAATTTAGCTTTCTTTTCCTTTCGAAGGCTAATGGTAGTTTCCAGAAGAGAGGTCTTAAAGACTTTGAATAGTATTCTGTTTACAGTTGCTGAAGTTGATTCCAGAACCATTTTGTACCATCTTAAAGAGATTAATTGGATCGGTACCCATTGGAGAGGGACCCGGAGACGTAGCCCAGTGGAGGGGGTGAACTCCATTATCAACTTCTGTTTGTGACTCTCTGATTCTGTGTTTCTTTTATTACCTGCTTATCGGTTTTGCTTTTCATTTTCTGTTCTAAGCATTTAATGTATGTTAATGATGTTTCATGAATTAAGCAAACTGATTAAATGCATTCATTAAAAAATTTAATGCACATAAGTTAAGATCCGACAAATCATATTATGGTATCAGAGCAGGTTAACTGCTGGTGCAAGTTTGTGAATGCTTACCAGGTTCAGGTTAAAGCGTGGTGAACAAGAATTAATTGAAGGAGATCCTGAGATTGGCTCAAGGAGAACATTCTCAAGAACCATGTCTTCTCCACGAGGGGAAGAATAAGGACATACAGAACGAGAAAAACCTGTTATTTCATAAACTGAGTTTTTGGAGGTTTTTATGAGCATGAAAGCCATGATGAAAATTCTACTCGATGAGCGAGCAGAAAGGAAGAATAAAGAAGAAGGATCTTCATCCAAAGATGCAAAAGTGAAGAAGGAAGAAAAGGGTAAAGGAGTAGGAGGTTATGGTGATCCTCCTGAAACTAATCAAACTTTCTCTTCTTCTCATACTTCTCATTCAAATAATGCAAGTCCTAATATGCCTTATTTCAAATTGGATGTGAAATTTGAATTGCCAATTTATAATGGAGATTTAGATGCTGAAAAGTTAGACAATTGGATCAAGCAGCTTGAAGTATATTGCAGGGTGCATGGCATTAATGATGACCCTTCTAGGATTCAATTGGCCACTTTGAGGATAAGTGGCATGGCTCTTACTTGGTGGGAGAGCAAGATTCAGCAAGATCTTCGAAAGAATGGTAAAATTATTTCAGTTTGGAATGAATTCATTGAAGTATTAAGGAAGAAATTTTATCCTTTAGGACATATTCAACAATTAACCATGAGTTGGCAAATGTTTAGACAAGCTAAAGGACAAAATATTCAAGACTATACTCATGAATTCAGAAAGAGGGCTATTGCATTGAATGTTTCATTAGATACACAGGAAACTCTTCTTAAGTACATTGGTGGCATGCATTCTTATTTGAGACATACTTTATTGATGTTTAACCCCAGTAATTTGGATGATGTATGTGTTCAAGCTACACATTTAGAAGCCAGGGGTAAGCATGCTAATGATACTTTTGTGAAGAAATCATTTAAATTTGACAGCAAATCGAAAGGAAAAGATCAGGGAAAAAAGAAGATGGCTACTGTTAAGAAAGAGGGTGAAAAGCCTACATGTTCGCATTGTCAGAAGGGACATGATGTCTCTAAGTGTTGGAAACTTCATCCGGAGTTAAGGCCAAAGAAGTACAGAGGAAACAAAGATAAAGGCAAAGCAAAATCTACTGCAGCAGTTATTCAAGACTTGGGATCCAACTCAGGTGATGAAACAAAGGTTACAGCTATCGAAATCCAGGGTAAGAATAAAAGTATCCCGCTTCCCATTGATGCAAAATCAAGTTCTAGTGCAAGTACAAATATGCCATATACTTCTAAGCAAAATGATAAAAATAGAAGTGCACTGTTTCATGTTCGTGTCATTGCAAATCACACAAATATTGATACATTGTTTGATAGTGGTTCACAAGTAAATCTGATATCAGAAGAAGTGGTTAAGAAATTGCAATTAGTTACTATGCCTCATGAAAAACCCTATCCTCTTGGTTGGGTTACTAATGATACACAATTGCAAGTTACAAAGAAATGTGTTTTGAAATTTGCAATCATTGAAAAGTTTATGGATGAGGTAGAACTAGATGTAGTACCACTTGACATTTGTGGAATTGTACTTGGGAGTCCATATTTGTATGACCAGAAAGAAGTCTTTTATAGAGAGCAGAATAAGCATCATCTTTTTAAAGATGGTGTGGAATATATTGTACGAGCACATAAAACAAAAACAATCTAGCCATAGTCTCTGCAGGACAAATGAAGAGGTTGGTAAATGCTAGTAAGAACTTTGTGTTAATAATGGTTAAGGTGAAAAGTGATGAGATCTATAAATATTTTGAAGGATGTGACCCTAAGCATAAATCTGAACTGATTGAAATCATTTCTGAGTATGATGATTTGTTTCAAGATCCGAAGGGGTTGCCACCAAAGAGAGAAATTCAGCATGAGATACATTTGCAGCAAGATGTGCCACTCCCGAACATAGCTATGTATCAGATGTCTGTAATGTAGAATGAGGAAATCAAGAAGCAGGTTCAGGAGCTGATTGAGAAGGGGGTCATCCGGCCAAGTACTCTCCTTGTGGCTCTCCTATAGTCTTGGTTCCGAAGAAGGATGGGTCTTGGAGGATGTGCATCGACTATAGGGCCCTTAACAAAATCACCATTAAAAACAAGTATCATCTTCCTCGCATTGATGATTTGCTTGATCAGTTGAAACATGCAACTTACTTTACAAAATTGGATCTGCGTAGTGGGTATCATCAAATCCGTATTGCTGAAAATGATGCTTGGAAAACAGCGTTTAAAACAAAACAGGGTTTGTATGAATGGCTTGTGATGACTTTCGGGCTCTGTAATGCACCTGCTACTTTCATGTAGGTCATGAATGATGTCTTTCGTCCATTCATTGACGATTTTCTAATTGTATACCTAGATGATATCCTGGTGTTTAGCAAAACCTAGGAAGAGCATATTGTACATGTGAAGAAAGTTTTAGATGTACTGAAGAAGGAGAAGCTTTATGTAAAGATGTCCAAATGTGAATTTGCTAAAACTTATTTAGTATATCTGGGCCATATTATTGGTGAAGGCCATCTGCAAGTGGACCCAACCAAGGTTCCTGTCATTGAAAACTGGCCACGGCCTAACATCGTTACTGAAATCAGAATTTTTCTAGGTGTGGTTCAGTATTGGAGGAAATTCATTTCTGGGTTTTCTTCCATTGTTGCTCCATTACATGCGTTGACAAGCGTTAAAGAAATTTTCCAGTGGGGAGGCAAGCATCAGAGAGCCTTCGAAACTTTGAAGGAAAGGATTAGCACAGCACCAGTTCTGACGTTGCCAGATTTGCAGCAGCCATTTGAGATCGAAAACGATGCCAGCGGGTTTGCCATTGGAGTCGTTTTGATGCAAGGGAGGAAGCCAGTCTGTTACCATTCAGAAACGTTCTCTACTACAGTAAGTAACTATCTGACTTATGAAAAAGAATTGTATGCTTTAGTACAGAGTGTAAAGAAGTGGAAACATTATATCATGGGAAAAGAAACAGTCATACATACTGATCATCAGCCACTTCAATATTTACAATCTCAAACTAAAATACAACAAAGTAGGAATTTAAGATGGATGGGATTCTTACAACAGTTTCATCTCGTAATTAAGTACAAAAAGGGAATTCATAATAAGGTAGAAGACATGTTATCAAGGCCTCCTACAAATGCTTCAATCATACTTCAAAACAGTTCATTAACACGTGAAAGTTATATTGAACAGTATGCAGAAGATAAAGATTTTAAGAAAGTATATGCATCACTAATACATGGTAAACAGGAAGAGAACTATTATGTGCATCATCAACTCTTGTATCATCTCGGTAAACTCTGTATTCCAGAGAAAGAGAGAGTGCATGTGATTCGAGAAGCACATAGTTCATTGATTGTAGGACATTTTGGAGTAAGTAAAACACTGTCATTATTGTAGAATCACTGTTATTGGCCTTGGATGAAAGAAACTGTAGCTAAATACATAAGAGGTTGTGTTATGTGTGCAACGAGTAAGCCTAGCAATAGGAAATTGGGTTTGTACACCCCTCTTCCAGTTTCTTCTCGTCCTTGGGAAAGTATTTCTATGGACTTTGTAGGAGGACTACCTATGTCTAGAAAAGGGCATGATTACCTATATGTTGTTGTGGACAGATTCAGCAAAATGTGTATCTTAATGCCATGTAACAAACAGATCACTGCTGAACAAACATCTCATCTATTCTTTTAGAATGTTTGGGTACATTTTGGGATACCCATGTCTATTGTATCTGATCGGGATTCCCGGTTCTTGGGAGAATTCTGGTCAACTTTATGGGAGTTTATGGATACCAAACTTAAGAAAAGTACATCTTTTCATCCACAGACCGATGGGAAAATAGAGGTAGTAAACAGAACAGTGGTTCAGCTGCTTAGGGGATATTGTAGTAAACATCCTAAACTTTGGGATGAGTAGTTGCAGTATATACAGCATGCTTACAATCATGTAGTTCATTCTTCCACGAAAATATCTCCTTTTGAAACTTGTTTTGGTTATCTGCCAAAAACACCGATGGACTTCTCTTTTGGAAAAGATGCAGTGGATGGACATCATGATGCAGATAAAGCTCTAAGATTCATCCAGAGAATCCAAGAGGTGCAACAGGCAGTTCAGGAACAGTTGGAGAAGAGCCAAGCATGACAAGCATTGAGTTGATCATCAATTTCAGGTTGGTGACAGAGTTTGGTTACATATCACCAAAGAAAGAATGAAAGGTGAAGGTAAAAAGCTTAATCTTATCAGGTATGGTCCTTTTGAGATCTTGAAAAAGATTGGTACTAATGCTTTTCGCTTGAATTTACCTCCATACATGCAAATCTATTCAGTTGTCAATGTTGAGAATATTAAATTGTATGGGCCTCCTATGATCATGGATGAGGAAACTAACATACAGATTCCTTCAGTTGATTATATGGCACCTGAATACATGAAAGAGTTGCAGGATGATGTTATTCTTGACAGAAATGTAAGGACTTCACGAAGGGGGGATGCTGAGTACCTTCGAGTGGGGCTTAAAGGCATGCATCCTAGAAAAGCAAGATGGATGGAGATTGGGAAAGTGAGGGAGCAGTACCCTCACTTACTTGCAGAGTGATTCAGGATTTTGGTGGTCCAAAAGCTCTCCAATGGGGAGGAATGATCTGGTGGATTATTCATCTTCAAAAATTACACTGATCCAATATGGTACAATAGTTATTAACCTATGGTTTTAACTCATATGCTAAACATTATATGTGACCATCCCTCAACATTTGTGGCACAGCCCGCACAGTTATCACATGGTGCACAGTTATCGCATGGTGCGCACTTATCGCATGGGCCGCGCAGTTATCATATGGTGCGCAGTTATCGCATGGGCCGCGCAGTTGTAACATGCTCGCGCAGTTAGTTGGAAGCATTCCGGAGGTCTTGCGCACCATCAAGTGGAACATCGAATGGTTCATGAAAATCCCGCGCGGTTGCATTTGCTGCGACATATATATCGCAATTGCTGCGACATATATATTGCAATTGCTGCGACATAGATATCACGTTTGCTGCGACCTGTATATATCGGTTGCTGCGACATTTGTGAAGTTGGTGGTGACATCAAACGGTTACGTTACATATGGCATAGCCCGGTTGCAAGTTATTGCAACGTGTTGTGAGTCAACACATGTGCGTGGAGTTAGTTGAAACGTTTCAGGGATATGGAACGTCGTGGTAACATAACGCTTGTGCAGTGATTTAGCGGGATTGCATGGTTCAGTTTTAGCATATGGTTGTAACGATAATAAAGAAGACAACAGCTGTGATGATAAAGATGAATCAAAAACCCGTTATGTATCCTCGCACTGAACGTTAAATAGAGGATTTCTGGCCACATTAGGGGGACGGAGGAAGAGATTCAGATTGTGTTAGAGCACAGACCTTCGTTTTTCTGTTATGAGAAACTTGGGGAGTTGTTGTGAAGTGCCCAGATGCTGTTTCTTTTTGAAGTCGAAATTCTCTGTTATAATTTAGCTTTCTTTTCCTTTCGAAGGCTAATTGTAGTTTCCAGAAGAGAGGTATTAAAGACTTTGTACAGCATTCTGTTTACAGTTGCTGAAGTTGATTCCAGAACCATTTTGTACCATCTTAAAGAGATTAATTGGATCGGTACCCATTGGAGAGGGGCCTGGAGACGTAGCCCAGTGGAGGGGGTGAACTCCGTTATCAACTTCTGTTTGTGACTCTCTGATTCTGTGTTTCTTTTATTACTTGCTTATCGGTTTTTCTTTTCATTTTCTGTTCTAAGCATTTAATGTATGTTAATGTTGTTTCATGAATTAAGCAAACTGATTAAACGCATTCATTAAACTTTTTAATGCACATAAGTTGAGATCTGATGGATCATCTATCACATGGATCTACGTTGTATTCTAGTAGCCATGTTTGTTTATTCTTCTCATGGATCTGCCTTGTATTGGCCTACAGCCATGATAAGATTACATTTACTCATGAGTCAAAGTATTGATGTATTGCAGATGCCTACTCGATGATACTCTCTGATCAAGCTAGCTCTTATGTCGAAGTGATAACTTTCTCTATCAAAGCTCTCGTCTATCATATCCCTCTAGCCTCATGCTTTGGGGGGCATTCTGTTATACCCAAATCCTATCACCATCATGTGATAATATCTCTAACACCTTTATTTTTCCTCAATCCAAAACTTGAAGTGAAAACAGTGCTCCAAATGTTGATTCTACATATAAAAAGTCCAACAATACTCTTACCCTTAAGCTTATAAGCGGTACCCTGTACAGCACCGCCTGAGTTATGTGGAAGACAGGTGGTGCCATCGCCTTTCACCTTTGTTTTTGGCACGGTTCTCACCTTGCACCGCTCTATCATAAGGGAGTATAAGTGGTGCCCTTGGTAAAAAGTGAAAAAAAAGGAGGTTTCACGAAGCTTATAAAACAAAAGCTTCATGGCTAACCTTATCCCTACTCACCTGGGTCAGTTAAGCTAGAGATCCATGATTTGGGGATCTCATGGCCACCTCACCCACCTATTTCTCAACCATTCCTATCCCTTTGAGCCCTATAAAACCAGGCTCATACTCCATGGTTGGGGAGAGAGAAAAAAGAGTGAATTTATGCTGTGGAATTAAAATCCTGGCCTAATCCATTAGATAGCATAGAGGAGCAAGTTGGAGCTATCGAGGATGAGATGTTAGTCTTGTGAAGGAGTGCATCAACACTAAGGAAAAAAGGTTGTAAGCTCTTTCATTCATCTATTAATGCAAAGTTGGTCCCTTTCCCATATATCTGTTGTGTTATAATCTCACATGTGTATTATCATATTCCTTAGTCACTGATATGGATCTATGGATATTTTTATGGTATCTTTGATGTTGTCGTGTGTTTGATGTGTTTATGCAGGTCTTACATCAGAGATATTATTCCAGGCATCTATAGTTTCTAGGGAAATTCTTTCGACCTAGTTGTGACTCATTTGTTCTGGATCTGAACCATTCAGACCAGAGGAACAACTTTTGTCCGTAGAAGGTGCGATATTCTTGATAATAGATTGTTCAAGAATGTCTTCATTCTGTTAAAATTCAAAGAAATAGTGTTTTTTTTTCTAAAACTGGACCTTCATAAAGATTATGATAGATTGGATTGGTCGTTTATATGACTAATTCTCATTCATATTGGGTTGTCATTTGGTATTGTAGAATGGATCGCAGTTTGTATTACATCTATTAGATTTGCAGTGCTAATTAATGGGGCTCTAACGGCTTTCTTCAAAGGGAGCAGAGGTTTAAGACAGGGGTGTCTACTTTCCCCCTATTTTTTTATCCTTGCCATTGAAGGCTTAATTCTCCTAATCCGATAGGCTAGGGATTAAAATAATTTCAAATGAATTAAGCTTGCAAGAGAGGTTTTCATCTCTCATTTGTTGTTCGTTGACGATGTTTTTATTGCTCGTAGAGATTCCATGGAATATTGGAGCTTCATGCAGAGTATACTAAATATTTTTTGTAAGGATTATGGTTTAGAAGTGAGGGAGGAAAAATCCTCTATTATTTATTTATATATACATATACAGTTTGATAATCAAAATGTTGTTTTATCTATCCTAACAATTTACTGTTTTAATTGTGCAG
This sequence comes from Pseudotsuga menziesii, assembly GCA_001517045.1. Classification (NCBI taxonomy): domain Eukaryota; kingdom Viridiplantae; phylum Streptophyta; class Pinopsida; order Pinales; family Pinaceae; genus Pseudotsuga; species Pseudotsuga menziesii. Next base: position 50,575 of record LPNX010607964.1, read on the forward strand.
GTAGCAAGGATGATCACAACATATAAACCTTTAATATTTAATAAACACAATTTGCCATATAAACTTTTAAAATTTAATAAACAGAATTGCCATATAAACTGCTGGAAAATACCTGTAGATAGCTAGTAGATCCACCGTTGTTGATGTCCTTGCTTGCCGTTTCTCCTTGCTTTTTCCCTGCAGCCAAAAGTCCTTCCCAAGCTCTGAAACTCAACCAGCCCAAACCAGTTTTGCCACCCTACCAACTGGCGAGGTCTCGCCGACCACCCAGCTCCAAAGGTACCCCTTTGGACCCCCGATCCCAAACCGAGTACAAGGCCCCCGGCTGTTGTATCCCCTCAAAATCTCCAACAAGAAACCCTTCTTTGCAACTTTCCCTCCCAAACTTCTAAAAAAACTAAGGTAATGCTCCCCCTTTCTCCTCCCTCATTTCTCCCTTTTATCTCCATTTTGAGCCCCCAATTTGGACTTGGATTAATTTGAATTAATTTAAGTTGACTTGGACAAATTTAAATATTAAATTAATTTTGCAAGGTGTTGGTTGGGTCACTTCCCAACCA
>LPNX010607998.1:0-47904 GCA_001517045.1 Pseudotsuga menziesii
GATCGCTTGTCCTAGTGTGGGGCCGCAGGAGACTTTGTCAATCATAATTCATAATTCCTATTCCGATCTTTACTCCGCACCAAATCATCTTCAGTCCCAACACCGTGAAACATTTGATTACGAAAATTTCGCTAAATTTGCAAGAGGCATGTAGAAGCGAAACTGCTGGCCAGAACTCCACGATGGATCATTTTATCTCAATCCTCCATTCTTACACGTCCCTGACCACCAACACAAACCCTAAAGAAAACAAAATTGCTTGCTTGGCACGGCCGCATTCTGTTTTTGTTACAAACCCTAAGGGTTATAATTTGAATCGTTAGGTACTCGATTAAACCCCATGTGTCCTAATTTGGCCGATTGTGTCCTTGTTTCTTTTCTTCTTGAACCCTAGCAGGCTAGGCTCTTTCTTTAGAGCATTCTCTCGTTGGCTAGTTAACCCTAAAATGTGCACAAAAGTGAAATACCGTGTCATGAAAGTTCCATAGAAGTAGGTCAACAGAACAATTTCTTGCATTCCACGCACACGTGTCATATTCGTATTCAGATCCAATTAATTAAAGAGTCTTAGCTTTTACATTCTTGTCGGTCAATTTAGTCGGTAGCTGTTTCCTTAGCCAATAATTAACATTTTCCCCGATGTTACATGGCAACTTACATATTCGGTTGTGCTAAACCATGGCCCTGCGACAATTTGTTTTTTCGACATCCAAACAAATTCAGGTAACGGAATCTACTGGTATGTGCCATGCGCTTCCTGTGTTTGCTTGATGATGAGGAACTAACAATTCCATAAAGTTGTCGCCGTTTCAATATCTCTGGGAGAACCAGATCAACATCTGCTAATTCCATCAGTTACGATTCACAGCCATGCCATCCCTGGAAGAGCTCATTCCCTCAAAAGAAGACAGATATTTTCAACCCTGTAAGTTTTGTGTAGAATTTGGGTGGAAAAATATGAACTAGAATCACAGAAAAATGTTGAAAGGTCAAATCGTAAAATGGCGACTGTGTTCAAGAAGCCTTGAATTCTGTTGATTTCCTATTTATGCTAGTCTATAAAAAAAACTTGCATATTTGTATAACATTATAAATTTATAATAAAATAATAAACTATTCTCACAACAATGATATTAATTTATAGTCTTATAAGCTATTATTTCGCATTTCCTATTTATGCTAGTCTATAAAGAAACTTGCATATTTTTATAACATAAGTCAAGAATATTACTAGAAGTATGTAAGGAAGCTTGAATATGCTTGTTTTATGCTACATTGCAATAACCTATATCGTATTTAAATGGACATTTTTAATTCATTTTTTGTTTTAATTTCTTTCAAATTGTAATTATATTTGTTTTATCATATATTTTTATAGCAAAATTATCCTATTGCTATATATTTTCAATCTCTTCTTAGGAGGCAGGTACTAAGCAACTTTGTTGCTTATTCCACTTGTTTTATAATATATAAATTTCATTGTGATTACGGGAGTATAGATCTATATTGACTTAGTTTTTATAAAGTTTAAATCTATTTTATAGTTTAAAATTTGAAGAAAGATTTGAATTCATTATAATTTTCTAGACATCAATTATTTCAATTTGGAATAATGTTGTAAATGTTGTAAATACCAACACAAAAATCTTATAAATATGCAAAAATTGCATTAATTAATTAATTGTGAAGAGAAATAGCCATTTACCCATTTATAAATATCTAAGTGCCAACTATTCCATCATCTAAATTATAAGACAATTCCTACAAATACTCAAAAATTGTATTCATTAACTAAATATGAAGTAAACCTCTTGCAATTTACCCAATTATTATTAATTTGCAATTACCATATCCTACTTATCATCATGCTTTCGTTCTATTGCAGGGTTGCAGAGGGGCAAGTAAAGGAGTGAGTCGTGCTTTGTGGGCAAGGCCATGGAATGCCATACTCCCTTGGTAAGCCTACTATGCAAGTCTTTACTAGTTTCCTCTTATGGTATTGTCGTTGTGACTGAGTTTCCTCTCATCGTGGGTTGGGTTGCTTGAATCTGGCGTTTGATGAATGTGTTTTGGTTTTGGGGATTTGAATGTAACTTAGAGGAACTATGTGTTGGAATCCAAGAATTCGAGGCTTTAAATGTTGGGGTTTTCAATTTCTCCTTCAGTCCTGAATTAATTAAATGTACAAGGGTTTATTAATGGCACATGGTGTAATCGAAAGAGCCCTTAGTAAATGTACCTTAACAAGCTATGTGCATTTTGGTATTGAATGTTTTGGTTATTTAAACTGGCCATGGGCAACACCATTTCATACAATGGTGCAAGGCTGTAAGCAACCTACTTTGTAAACTATTAATGGATTATAATGAATGAGTCAATTAATATATGGTACGTTTGATTACAATATACAATTATTGCGTCTATTTCCATGGTTATTATGTTTGTGGTTTATGTGGAATTCGCCTTCATTGGTTGTATTTCTTAAAATAATGACTAACAGTCAGTGTTGATGGCTTGGGGCCATGTCGTGAATGGCGTTGGAACTCACCATTGTAGCTGCTATAGCGAAATAGATTTAGACTTTAAATTTTGTTTTTTATAATGCATAAATTAAATGTAATGCCGCATGTGGTGTAAACCCTATGTTGGCAATGGTTATTGTAGGTTAATTCGATGATAGGATTTTAAGCTTTGAATAGTTATTTTATTTGACAATTGGGTTATATATGGGGCCGAGGCCTTGGATTACAACATAATGAATTATAACGGTTGTACGACCTCTGTGTAGAGAATGTAATTAATTTATTTATAGCCTGCGTATAAATTTGTATAGCGTGGCTTTGTAAAAAGTTAAAGGACCCCACAGGATTTGATCCTCAAGTGATTACTGCGATGAGGATTATATTTAAATGGGTTGTGATTTGGGGCTTAAGTGCCCACAGGATTTGATCATAGGATCTCTTGTATAGTTATGTAGTTTGTAAATTATTACTGTAGCGATATTTTGGTTATTGTTAAATGGTTTCTGTAAGTAATAATATGTTCACAGGGACTTCACTTAGTGAACATCTCACATAGCATGTGTGATCGTGGGATATTAAAGAATACCCTTAATTTCCAGAGATATTGACCCAAACTCTTTTTGTTGAAACCCCCTCCCAATACTTAAAACCTCCTCCCCACCCCTTTTTATACCTCAATCCTTATAAACCACCCTACCCACCCCCACCTTAAACTCCTCATCCCCCCAATACCTGTAATATATTGGTTCAATTTTTAATAATTTTAAAACCCACAATATGAACTAACGTGATAGGATATTGGTGAACAAGTGAAGCCCCCATGAATATGTTGGAATGTTTAGTTTATGGCATACGATTTCTGTTATATGGATTATCGTATTTTATGGTTTGAATTGTTATTTATGCCATGCCTTTATAATGTTGATAATAATATTCTTGTTTATACTTTGTAGATATAGATAGTATAGATGTTATAAATCGTGGACCATTTATATGGTCTCGATACTTGGACTCTTAAATGGTTTATGATAACGTTTATCTTGTTTTAGCATGCGTTTATTATATAGACCCTGAGAGGTCTTCATTGGTTTCTATCTTAACTTAGTATGTGATGTTTATAATTTATTATTAGATGTAATTATAGTGTTGATAGATTAGAATTATATTTTTGTTTTATACCTAATACTATATACATATAAATAGTATACTTGCTAGGTTCCTTTTATTAGAAATAGCTAACTGTGTTGTAAGATTAATCTATGAACTAATTTTTTTATTTATATCATGGCTCTGCTGACAATATGAAATCTGTCACTAGAGTATATAGGTAAATAAAAAACTATGTATTTAATTTGAAGTAATTCCTAGTTTATAAAAAAAAGAAGGTGCAAACAATAAAAGACACTATAGAAGTAAAACTAAAAGTGAAAAACCCTTGATAAATCTTTAAACAGGAATTTCATTACATAAGCAAACTAAATGAACTAAACCTTGGATAAATCTAGTACATGAATTAAATTACAACTCCTAGGGTTATAATTTAAAATATAAACCCTTTAAATTATTTGACATGTAAAACAAAAGTGCCTAGGGTTATAACATATAATATAAACCCTTGCATAATCTAGCCAACACTTTTTCTAGAAAATGAAATAGGTAGTCCAGAACCTGATACTTGAAAATTGAAGCTTCCTTAATGGCTGAAACCTACATACTCAATTTATCAGCATTAACAATTCATAGGAATATCTGACCTTTGTATTAGATGACCAAATCACTTAGGAACAACCACGTTCCACCCAACCATGACCTGGAACCATTTTTGGTTTCAATCTAAATCCCCTGATCTAGTTCCAACATGCAAGTAGCTTAGAGCTCCTAAGGTAAGGTTTCCCTAACTGGTATATCAAGTCTAGATCAGTTCTCATTTTTTTCCTTTTAGAAAAATGTTCTCCAAGAACTCTCTTCAGAATAAATAGGCAGAATAATGACTTCAAAAGGATATATCATATCCCCAAGATTCTCTTTGGCTTGGGACTTTATAGACATATTTTTTAGTCAAAGGGGTAGTTAAATCAAAAGAATCCCTTGTTCCTTGATTTGGCTCTTTCTATTTAATTTAGGTATTTTTAATACATTAACCTAGGAACTTTTAACTACTTCCTATTTAGACCTTTGTAGGTATTATACTATTTATTATCTTTTAGTATTAAATAATAATATATGAAGCTTTTCCTTCTTTATTATATTATTAATATTATTACTATATTTATTCTATATACATACCATGTATTAAATACATAATAATATAACATTTGTTAACTTTTCTTTTTGGGCATCATGTATTATGATCCCTAGACTTATGACACTTTCTTCATTAAGGTCATCAGGTATATGGTTAGTTCTACTACGCTAGGAAACTCTAAACATCCTTGAATGTTGGATTTTCCCATATAACATGGTAGTTATTCAGTATTTCATGAGTACACAGATATTCAAAATTTCATTTAATCACTTATAAATAAGTGAGATGAGATTAATATTTTTCTCGAGATGTTTTCACTCGGGAATCATTAATTCTTTCTAGTAACTCCTAGCGCTTAACAAAGTCCATAATCAATGCTAAAGACAGGGATTTACAAACTTAGTGCAATTCTAGAGCTCTTCGCTCAACACTAATGCTAGAATGTACTTGTATGATACACCTAGGGATACAATGGCCAAGGATCCGATGTTCCAGAGCTTATGCTCAACATCAAGATGGAAGGCTCGAGGGCTTATTCCCAACATTTCCAATTTATCATTTCATGTGTTCTAGAGCTTCATGCTCAACACAAGCATCAATTACTCATGTGTTACAAAGCTCCTCACTCAACAAAAAACATCAATTACTCATGTGCTCTAGAGATCCTCATTCAACACAAAACATCTCATCAATCATGTGCTTCAGGGTCCATGCCCAACAAAACACACACACACACACACACACACACACACACTGTTGAAATTGAACCCAGTGATAGATTAATTTTACTCACAACAATTATCAATTGATCATGCAAAATCACTCACAAAAGAGACTGAAATTGGAGCTGAACACTAAACTGTATTAACTCAGTGTACAATAGCCAACCCTGTAACATAATAGGTTGCTTCATTAAATAATTACATAAGGGATTCGAATGCATGAGGAGCAATTCGAATCTAGCATAAAGCATGCTTACTAAAATTAAGCAAATCCCCCATAGGTGCAAAAAGTTGATCCCAAATCAGTCATGGAGCTCACAAATTGGAAAAAGCGCTTAGGCAAGCTAAAGAGTGATGGAATGACAACTCATACATGCTTTTCCAAGGAAAAAAGAGTGGAGGATGAAGATGACAAAAAACTAGTTCACCTCACCTAGTCAAACTTTCCCTATTTCCTTAAAGCACTGAAAAAACTGAAGGGCGCCTAGGAGACCAGGAATAAAGTATAATTGATTCCTTGAGGTTTCCCAAGCATTACATGGGTCAAATTAGGCAAGTTGGACCACTATGGATAGGTAATTGACAACTTGCATAAGGTGGGACACATGAACTAGGCAAATAAGACAAAAATAATTAAATTAATGTCTAAGGTAGCTAACTATGGGTTGATTATTCTAACACCCCCCCTTAAGCGTGACTTATGAGTAATATATCAGAAAAATATAGGGCCTAGCAAAAAGGATTAGTCACCCTTTACATACTGCATGTCCATATAACCAAGGAAAGAGGCAAAAACGACGTGGGAAAATCCTCCCTTAAACATGGACTATAAAACAAAATTTGGAAATCTTGTCTTCACTCATGCTTCACAGCATGATCAGCAATCCCCAGCAGTGATTTGAGATTGCTGAAGGTCTTCTCACAAAATTCTTTGGTGAAGATATCGGCTACTTGTTTTGAAGATGAATAGAAGAGTAGGTGAATGGTGCCATCATGCACAAGCTCTCTAATGTAGTGCATATGGATCTCAATGTGTTTGGTTATCTGCTTCTGAACTGGATCTTTGCATATTCGAATGGTACTCTGGTTATCATAGTAGATGGTAGTTGAGTACTCTGATTCAAAAGTACACTCTCCAAGTAAACCCTGCAACCATAAACATTGAGTTACTGCATTAACAACTCCTCTGTACTCTACTTCTATAGATGAGAGTGCAATGGTACTCTGTTTCTTGCTTGACCAGCTGATTGGCCCTTCTACAAGCATGAACACATATCCTGATGTGGACTTTCTATCTGTGCTATCACCTTCCCAATCACTGTTAGTAAATCCAATCAAATCAAGATCAGATTTTGCTTTATAGAAGATCCCATGTGTCCTTGTTCCCTGAACAAAGTTAAGGATCCTTTTGGATTATTTCCAATGTATCTGATGAGGCTGATCCATGTATCTAGAAGCCACACTTATTGCATAAGAAATATCAAGTATAGTATGTGTCAGATAGAACAAACATCCAATCAATTGCCTATACAGTGTATTGTTTACCATAGGTGAAGAATTAGCTTCTTCCAGCTTCACTCCTGAAAGGAAAGGAGTTTTGCTTGCTTTGCAATCCTTCATTCTGAATTTTTTCAGCAAATCCAAAGCATACTTGGACTGGTGCACCTTGATTCCATCTTTGTTTTGAGAAATCTCAATCCCCAAAAATTGGCTTAAGAGCCCCAAATCTGTCATGGAGAAGGCTTGGTTCATTGCTCCCTTCAAGGAAACAATCTCATCCTTTGAGCTTCCTGTAATGAGGAGGTCATCAACATATAACACAATGATCATTAATGAACCATTAATTAACTTCAAATAGACATTTGGATCTGATTTGCACTGAACAAAATTCAGTGATAGCAAGAAGCTATCGATCTTGGCATACCAAGCCCTGGGGGCTTTCTCTAGCCCATACAATTACTTTCTAAACCTGTACACAAGAGAAGGGTTAGTAGCAAAACCTTGAGGCTGCTGCATATATATCTCTTCAGTGAGATCTCCATTCAGGAAGGCACATTTTACATCCATGTGATGTACCTCCCATTGCTTTGAGGCTGCAATGGCTAAGGCTAGCCTGATGGAATCCATCTTTGCCACTGGGGCAAAGGTCTCATTGTAATATATCCCATGAACCTGTGAGTAGCCCTTGGATACCAATCTGGCCTTATACTTCAGTGGTGAACCATCAGCAGCAAATTTGGTCTTGTAGACCCACTTACACTGAACTAACTTCCTCCGTGGGGGAAGATCCACTAGCTCCCATGTGTTGTTCTTCTGGAGTGAGCTAAACTCTTCCTTCATGGAAGCTTGCCATCTTGGATCTTTTGCTGCTTCTTCATATGTTTGAGGATCAGATTCCACCAACAAGTATCATTTCTCAGCAAACATAGGATCCTTCATGCATAGACCACTCTCAAATTGAGATCTAGTCCAGCTTGGGTCATTGGGATCCCCAGATAGCTCTCCTGCTGCATGTATTGTCTTGGCTGCCCATTTTGGACTTGTGGGGCTGTTAGGGTCTGCAATAAACTCATCTCCATCTGCACAATAATTAATAAACTTAGACTTGACATACTCACCACCATTGTCAGATCTGAGGACCTTGAGATTCCTCCCAGACTGGTTTTCAACCAAAGCCTTAAAGACTTTGAAGAGGCCAAAAACTTCAGACTTGTGTTTCAAGAAGTAAACCCAGCAATACCTGGAAAAGTCATCAATGAAATTCAATGCATATTTGTCCTGAGTCATGGACATATGAGGGAATGGGCCAGCAACATCACTGTGGATCAGCTCGAGGGGTGTAGAGGTTCTCTCATGACTAGCTCTCTCAAATTTGTGCTCTGTGTGTTTTCCTAGGATACAACCTTGGCAGACTTCTTTGGAAAATTTTATCTTGGGAAACCCTATGACCATCTCTTTTTCACTAAGATCAGAAAGATACTTGTAATTTAGGTGGCCAAATATTTCATGCCAAAGATTGCTTGCCTCATTAGCATGAATCAGAAGAGCGGAGGGGTTTGAGTAGGGTAGGAAGTGTGAGAACATGTATACCTTTTGAGCATGATTTGCAACTCCTTTTGCAATGACTTTACCACTTGAGATATTTGTGATCTCAACTTCATCAGGGGAGAATATGACCTTCTTAGGAGACCCAGTGTGAGTCATCTGGTACACTGACAAGAGGTTGGAGGCAAGACCAGGCACATACAACACATTGCTGAACTGACCATGATCAAGATCAATCGTCCCTTTTCCCAAAATTTCAGTGAGAGAGTCATCTCCCAGTACTATAGGTGGTCCTTTCGACATGTCAAGTGAGGAGAATGCCTCCTTGGTCGAAACCATGTGTCTTGAAGCTCTAGAATCAATGATGAAACTAGGTGAGCTTGATGTGCCAGCAACTAGTGCATGAACTCTCTCTCTGTCTTCTGAACTTGATCCTGCTTCTCTCTTCTTTGAGTTGTCTGGAAGGGAGATGCCATTCTTCTATAGGAGTTGGGTCAGCATGTCTATTTGCTTTTTCTTACAAGAGCTTTCAGTGTGATTGCCCTTATTACAGTATGTGCACTTGTTCATTTCACCTTTATTCTTCTTCTCCTGGTAGTTCTTCTTGGAACCTTGTGGCTCCTCCGAAGACTGTTTCTTGTCTCTCTTTTGCTCAGGTGGATTTTTAGCTTTCTTTTTTCTTTTTGAATCCACCTTCGAATCTCCATCAATTAGAGCTTCATCTTTGAATGGTTTGATGGTGCCCATCATCACCAGCTTGTCTTGTTCTTGTGTGAGAGATTCCATGAAAACTGCAAGGCTAGGCATCTTCCAGGTTCGAGCTGTCAATTTTGTGGCATAGAAGGTCAACACAAATAATCAATAGTCAGGTCCAAGCTTCGAGAGAATTGCCAAGACCATCTGATCATCCTTCCTTTCGATCCCACACTGTTTTAGCTGCAAAACAAGTGCTTTGAACTTGGAGAAATAGAGTTGTAGAGATTCAAAGCTATTGGGACTCAAAGAAATCAACTCATTTTTTATTTGATGTCCCCTCATCTCATCTGTCTTTCCAAAAATATCAGTAAGCTTCTCCCATACTTCATTTGGTGATTTCAATCCATCAAGATGGAAAAGGAGGTCTCTGGAAATACTCAGACACAGGAGACCATAGGCCTCATCCCTCCTGTTGTGCCATTTTATCTTCTCTACAGCTGCATTGGGCTCTGCTTCTATTGCCATAGTCACCCTGTAGAGGCCTTTCGCTCTCAACAGTATCTCCATCTCTGCTTTCCATTCAAAGAAATTGAAGGGAGTCAAGATGATCTTCTGAGATTGATCCATAGCTTAGAAATATGTCTCGGCTGTCAGTAGAAGGCTCCCAGTCACTGATATCGAACCTGCAAAAAAATTTTGAAGGAGAGAAATCGATTTACAATGGCTTTGATACCATGTGGAAATTGAACCCAGTGATAGATTAATTTTACTCACAACAATTATCAATTGATCATGCAAAATCACTCACAAAAGAGACTGAAATTGGAGCTGAACACTAAACTGTATTAACTCGGTGTACAATAGCCAACCCTGTAACATAATAGGTTGCTTCATTAAATAATTACATAAGGGATTTGAATTCATGAGGAGCAATTTGAATCTAGCATAAAGCAGGCTTACTAAAATTAAGCAAATCCCCCATAGGTGCAAAAAGCTGATCCCAAATCAGTCATGGAGCTCACGAATTGGAAAAATCACTTAGGAAAGATAAAGAGTGATGGAATGACAACTCATACATGTTTTTCCAAGGATAAAAGAGTGGAGGATGAAGAGGACAAAAAACTAGTTCACCTCACCTAGTCAAACTTTCCCTATTGCCTTAAAGCACTGAAAAAGCAGGCAATAAAGCAGAAAAAGTAGAGGGGCACCTAGGAGACCAGGAATAAAGAAGAATTGATTCCTTGAGGTTTCCCAAACACTACATGGGTCAAATTATGCAATTTGGACCACTATGGATAGGTAATTGACAACTTGCATAAGGTGGGACACATGAACTAGGAAAATAAGACAAAAATAATTAAATTAATGTCTAAGGTAGCTAACTATGGGTTGATTATTCTAACACACACACACACACACACACACACACACACACACACATATATCATCAACAATTTGCTTATGCACAATATATAAAACAAATAATCATGTTCATATGCAGTAGGGTCTTCGACCCAGTATATCAAAATAAAACATTAAGATAACATCATAGTAAATAGGTTCATGGTTATAAGTGTTAGGTCCAAAATTCATGATATTACATCCCTCCCCACTTAGAAGAACACCATCCCTAGTGTTCTAGGGACTCATAATGAGATCATAAAACAAGGAGGGGTAAGTCGTTCTCATGGTGGCTTCGTTCTACTAACTAGCCTCATTAACTTCGAAGTGCTTCCATTGCACTTTCAACTGTACTATGGTGTGCTTTCTGAGTTGCACCTCTCTCTTGTCCAATATATGAAGAGGTTCAGGGGCAAACTCCCCTTCAGGTTCCACCCGTAATAAGGACCAGTCAATCACATGTTTAGTATCATAAACATATTTATTTAATAAGAGATGGATGGAAAATATTATGGACTCTTATGTGAGCAGGTAATGCTATTTCATATGCCACTGGACCTCTCTTAGCTAGTATTTCAAATGGTCCACAAAATCTAGGTGCTAACTTACCACACCTATCCAAGCTCAACGATCTTTGTTTTGGTTGTAGTTTCAAGCAGACATGATTGCCTATTTGATAGTCTTTATATTTTCTTTTCTTATATGCGTAGCTTTTCTGGAGGTCTTGTGCTTCTTTAAGGTTTACCTGGACCTTGGTAACCAACTGTTCCAAGTCCTTCAACAAGTTAGTCCCTAACATGAGCCAATCCACTGGTCTATCCCAAGTAAACATTGCTCTACACTTCCGTCCATAGAGTACCTCAAAGGGACTTATTTTGGCGGAGGCATGGTATCCGTTGTTATATGCAAAATCTGCAAGATGCAGGTAATCTTCCCACTTGGTGGGGTTGTTCATGACATACATCGTAAGCATGTCCTCAAAAATCTGGTTTACCCTTTTGGTATGTCCGTGTTTCTGCGGGTGATAAGCAGTGCTAAAGTTCAATTGCGTCTCTAGTCTGGAGAATAAAGATCTCCAAAAATTTCTAGTAAACTTTGTATCTCGATCCGAGATGATTTCCTTGGGTATCCCATGCAATCTAAATATCTCCTTCAATAAGATATCAACAAAGTGTACTACCTTGTAGGTCGACTTCACTAGAATGAAGTGTGCTGCTTTTGACAATTTGTCAACTACTACAAAGATAAAATCATTTTGTTTCTTACTTTTCAGTAGACTAGTGATAAATCCATATTATGACCTCCCACTCGCATTCTGGATGGGTAACGGTTGCAGTAATCCCGAAGGATGTTCATGCTCATCTTTAACGAGCTAAAATTCTTGACATTTCGCTATAAACAACGCAATGTAGGCCTTTAACTTAGGCCAGAAAAAGAGTCTTGTAACGTCGGATATCATCTTTTGATATACCGGATTCTCCGAGTAGGGCTCTTGATGAAATTCTGTGAGGATGATGGACCGAATGTCCTCTCTGTCTAGAATGTACAACCTCTCTTTAGACCATAGCAGTCCTAATTCGTCTACCTTGTACTATTTTTTTTGTTGAAACAACCTGCCTCTTGGACTTTCTTGAGGATTTCTACATAGAAAGGGTAAACTCTGTTGGCTGTTCTAATCCTCTCATGCAAATCAGCATCGGTTTGACTTAAAGTCACCTCATATATCATATTAGTTCATTGTCTCAAAGCATCAGCAATCTTGTTCTCTTTGACGTTAATATGGTTTATCTCGAAATAGTACTCACTAAGGAAATCTAACCATCTGGCTTGCCTCGCATTCAGATCCGGTTGATCAAATCAATACTTCATACTCATAATTTCTGTCTTTAGAAATAATTTCCTTCCCATGAGGTAGTTCCTCCACATATTCAAGGTGTGGATGATGGATTCTAACTCAAGATTGTGTGTAGGGTAGTTCTAATCATGCTCTTTTAACTTTCGTTATTCATAACAGATCACATGCTCATTTTGCAAGAGGACTCCTCCAAGTCCTTCCTTGCTTGCATCCATGCAAACAACGAAATCCCCATCAGGATCCATAATTCTTAGTATCGATGTCATCGTCAAAAGTTGCTTAAGATTTTGAAAACTTTCCTTGCACCTGGTCATCCATATGAACTTATTTGCTTTCTTTTGCAAAGCGGTCATGGGATAAGCTATTCTCGAGAAGTTCTCAATGAAATTTCTATAATATCTGGCTAATCCCAAAAAGGACCTAATGTAGTGACACTAGAAGGGGTAGGCCAATATCCTATGGCTCTAATATTTTTTGGGTCCACATATATTCTTGTCTCAGAGATAATGTGACCCAAGTACTGTATCTATGGTTGGTAAAAATCACATTTACTAAACTTAGCGTAAACTTGGTGTTCTCATAACACTCGTAGTAATATGCGAAGGTGTTCTTCGTGTTCCTCTTTATTCTTAGAATAAACTAGCATGTCATCTATAAAGACTAAAACAAATTTATTGAGATATTTACTGAATATGGTGTTCATCATACACATGAAGTTCGTGGGTGCATTGGTCAACCTGAATGGAATCACTACAAACTCGTAGTGCCCATACCTTGTATGAAAGGAGTTTTTGTGAATATCCTTATTTCGAATCTGTACCTGATGGTACCCGGATCGCAGGTCAATATTTGAAAATATTTTGGCTCCTCTTGCCTCATCGAATAATTCATCAATCCTAGGGAGTGGGTATAGGTTCTTGATAGTCGTTTTTTTAATCTCACGGTAATCGATGCTTATCCACATCGTACCATATTTTTTCTTTACGAACAGTATCAATGCTCCCCAAGGGGACACACTTGATTGACTATACCCTTTCTCTATCAACTCCTGCAATTGTAGTTTTAGTTCCACCAACTCTGGTGCACTCATGCGGTAAGGAGATTTGGAAGCTGGAACTGATCCTGGTCTCAGTTCTATGGAAAATTTGAGGTCTCGTTTCAGAGGTAATCCTAGGATTTCCTCGGGAAACATCTCCTTGAATTCTATAAGAACGGGAAATTCTTCTATGCGTTGTTCTCTCTCAGAATCTATGTCTCAGATGTTTATTGCAAACAACTTGAAACCTTTCCTAACACATTTATTTGCTTGTAAGGAAGATATTTGTCTTATAGAAACTTTCTTTGGAATGCCTTGAATATTCACTTGATTCCCTTGGATATCTGTACACAAGATTGAATTTTGTAAGCAATCAAGCATGACATGGTGTTGTTCCAACTAGTCCATGCTGATAAATATATCATGTGATCCTAAGGATAGGATGTTCAGGTTTACTTTTATTGGAAAACCATTCAATTTTACCTCACAATATTTAACTATTTTCGAAACTTTCTGTTTCGTGCTTGTGGCTAACTAAACCAACCAAGGTTTATCATGTCTTACTTTGCCTAGTTTGCATACGTCAACAATTTTAGGAAATACATAGCTCCGACAAGCACTCGGGTCAATAAGTATTGAAATAAAAGTGTTCAAGATCTTACCTTCTATCTCAACCATGGTATCCTAATGGTCTTCTTGTTGGCCATCCAAAACTGCATAAATTCAGGGTGTTTTAGCTATGTCTTCCATCGTTGGTTCTTCTTGTAAGTTGTGTAAGACCCCATTGGCCTTGTTCTTACAATATCAGGCATAATGAGGCCCATTTCATTTCTAGCATTTGATCTATATCGGGCTTGCGTTGGCTCCCCCAGCTGCTACTGGCTTGTTAGTATTTGGAGTTGGTACATATGGTTTTGTACCTAAGTTGTTGAATTTCTTGTTTTCCAAAAAGTTGTTATTTTATTTTCTATGTGGCTGTTGGTTCAACCAAGGTTTGTGGTTATCATAGAAGTTCTTAGACTCATCTCTGTTTCTATTCATTTTTTCTTCCCTTAGCTGTCCATGATCATAGTAGAGCCTAGCTTTGTGCAATGTGGTGTCCAAGGTTTTAGGCAAGTCGAACTCAATCCTTTCCCAAAAATTGGGAGGAAGACATCATAAAATTGCTGGATTTTTACCTTTTTGTCCTTCATGTATGGTACTTAATGTAATAGATATAGAAATCTATTAATAAAAGCATCTATCGTCATGGATCCCATACGTATCTCATGAAATTCGTTCACCTTTCTATTGAATAAACTTTCTAACATATATTTTTCTTGAAAGGTTTTGCAGAAGTGACTCCAACATTTAACTCATATTTCTTGGTATGTTTCAAATCTCTCCACCATTCTCGCTCCTTTTCTATTTCAGTTATAGATGGCCAGCTGAGCCTTCATCTCACTTGAGTAGTTATGAAGTTGGAAATATTTTCTCATACCCAACACCATTCTTCATCTTTATCTCTCGTGTTTACTTCACCTTCATAGGTCAAGGCTCTTATTTTTCTGAACTCTCTGTGAAGATTGTCATCACTTCTTTGTTTCTTTCTACATGGAGAAAGAGAGCTATCACTGGAAGGACTGTGATAACCTTCTTCTGGGGGTTCAGGGGTGTGTGCCTCTTTCCCTTATTTCCTTGGGCTACTGGCCCATTTATGATAAGGTTCCTCCTTGAACCCATTTGTGGAATGAGTGGGTTTTACCTACGAGCTTCCTCCTGTGATATTTTGTAGCAATGCTTCATTAATATCTTATTGTTCCTTTATTTCATTCACACTATCATCTCTGAAAATTTGTAATTCTTCTTAAATACTATGTATGGTATTCATAATATCAAAATTCAGCTCCACCACCAGTTCTGCTTCCTAGGTGGGGGTGTTCATCTTCCCTTTCCGATTATTTTCTTCTTCAGTATTCATAATCTGAACTGTTCTGTAAAAATTCCTGTAAATTGCAAAATTTGATAACAAGAAAATTTTCGCTAGTTAAAAAAAAAATTAAAACATACTTTATTTTTTTTGGAATGAAGGTTTGGTACACCCATTGGTCTCTTAGTGTTGAAACTAAGCTCTGATACCACTTGTAATGTCCCCAAAAATTGAAAATAAAAGTTAAAAAATTATTAGGCTAGTCAAAACTACCTATGCTAAACATTATCAGACTTGTAGAATGTGTCATACTCTATTTGTACTGTTGTTTTGTCATAAGTTGTTCTTACATCCTACTTCCTTACTTTCAGTTATGATTATTACGATATTTACTTATGATGTCGTAATGTTGTTTACTATGCTTATTTTGATGGTTATGTATTAGTGTGTATGCTAAATAATTGTTTATGTACTTCATTGATTATATCATGTGCTTACTGTTGTATACATGGTTCTAACATAGCTTTGTTCTTGGAACCAAAGTGGGTGGAGTGGCGGGACTAGTAGTCCCATGTAACTACCTGAGAGGTAACAGTTTCAACTTGACACAACTAGCTTACTTAGTTCTGTTGAACTAATTCATTCTTATCCCATTACATGCAGTTATACCTAGCGGCAAAAAGCTTGTCAAAGAGTGATGAACATTTGATCACTAGCGCTTGCATTTGTAGCTTTGTCCTAGTGACAATCACTGGTTATTATTATTATTCTTTACAGACTTTGCGCTATTTACATGGCACTTCTTATACATGGTGTAAATATTAAGAAATATTCATGTCCTAACATGTTATATTATATGTTTATTATAAGGTGGGTAATACTTTAGCAAAACAAGCCTTACCCTTTAAATGAAGATATACCATGGCATATTTCATATGCCATGGTATTTATGGCTTAAGTCCCAAATACTTCATGCACATGGTCCTAAGGCTTATAGCCTAAGTATTCGATGCATGATATGGTTTATGCCTTATGCTAAAGCTTTTGGGTGGCAGGTTTATAACATAGTCCATAGAATATACAAAATGGGTCTCATATGCATTAAAGGTGGCCATAGTGGCGCTTTCAATGCATCTTGGGAGAAGTGGTGGGAAAGCTTAGGGCTTGGCCCAAACGCTAGTTTGGCATTTCACATCACTTGTTGTTTTCTCTCGGCTTTGGTTTGGGTGAAGGAGAATGGATTCTATGGTTTTAGCAGACAGGTAAGACGTGGTTGGTTTTGCACATCACTTGCTTGTTGTAGCTCATATTACCATATCCTACTTCTCATCGTGCTTTCATTTTGTTGCAAGGTTTCATAGGGGCAAGTAAAGGAGTGAGTCGTGGTTCATGGGAAAGGCCATGGCAATGCCATACTCCTTTGGTAATCCTACTGTGCAAGTATTTACTTGTTTCCTCTTATGGTATTGTGGCTACGACTGAGTTTCCTCTCATCGTGGGTTGGGTTTGTAACGTCCTCGACCCTTCGAGGGGAAAAGAGGATGATATCGATGCTATCTACCTAGGAAACTAGCCCCATGAAAATACACATAAATAAATAAAAAATGGAATGCTTTGAACTAGAACATGCATAGATGCATAATTATTTATCATTTAGCGGAAGCAAGTTACATTTAATTCAATAATTCAACACATTTTAACATGTTCATCATAATTCACATAAACAATATAGTTGCATGGGTAATTACACAAGAATACTTATCTTTGAATCAAGCTCCCTGTAACTAGTTATGTCACTGCAACGTTCCAACCAACCATAGGCTAGTGTGCTCCTTAATCTCTCAGCAACACTGCCACCCCCGAGCTGGGCATGATTTGCCAAGAAAAAGGAAACTAGCAGGCTCACACATAGCTAAGGATACCACAAGATTCAGCCAAGCCAACACAGTTGAGTTTATCAGGCCCAGAGTACACAACAACACATAACCAAGCCAACAAATTAGGTTTATCAGGTTATCAAGAGATGGAAGAACTATCTTCTAAGCTAGTGGCTCACCGAAGAGCTAAGGATGCCTACACCAGAACTAGTTTGATTCCTAAGACATCCACACACATCTAGCAAAAGGAATCATTCCCTTCTCTACTACATAGTCCCTTAGGCCATGACTTCCGTTCCAGTGCTATTCAGGGGGTGTAGAGAAGAGAGACATCCCTCTAGCTCTGTCTATGAGGATCCTACAAGACACTAGGTTTGTCAAGCAAACTCCTTTCCACTCCGACACACTTCAAAGACCAATAGCTTGTGCACACACAACAAAAAAACCAACAAAACAATTCACAACTCTCAGGTTTAAAGGAAAACACCACAGAACAAAACTAGAATGGAAATTTGGGTAATACCCAGCTCAGACTGAGCAATTCGATTCTCGAGTCGTTCTTGGCCCTATCGTGTCCAAAATGACTCAACAAGAACCCACAACAACCCAAAATTTGTGGGGAAACCAGTAGTAATTTCTCAATTGCGAGAGGAAGGGAATGCAACCTGTGTGAAGGTGAATTCACATGCCCGGACCCACAAGATGAAGAGAACTACATACAAAAAAATCCCAAAAATGAAATTCACACACAAGAAACTTCCATCCATTTGAGAGAGATCCCAATGTGGATTTATGATGATGGAGGAAAACGTCCATGACCCAAAATTGTGAATGAGAACTACACACAGCAAAAATGTGAGGGTAAGGCAGCTCTACCAGTTCTCTTGTGTGAGGAAAAATGAAGAATGGGGGTCGTGGTCTCTTCTCCTCCTACCCACGTGAGGCTGAACTTGCTCCTTGGTGAAGTGTGCATGTGGGGAAAAACTAACAGTCCTGCCACACACCACTGTCCATGCAATAAGTGCCCCAACTAACATAAGAGGATTTAATTTTCTAGTTGAGACAAGAATAAGACAAAAAGGTTGTTGAATGAGACAATGGATAAAGGGTGAGTAAGACAAAAGATAGGTGACAACTAAATGGGTGTATCAGTTGACACTTGGTTGTTCCCCAATGGGTCCCAAGGGTTAAACACCCCCCCACCATATCCTTAGCAAAATCATGCCCCTTCTCATTATTGTTGCATTGACATATCTGGTTGTGGGTATTTTTAATTAAAATGCATATTTACATGATGCCAAAAATTATAATGTGTCGAATAGCACAATATACCATCGACAATGATTGTAATCGTCTGAACATAAAACGTTAAATCGATGGTGGGGATTTTTCCTTTAGCTCCACACCATGATTAATTACAATATATACATCATATAGATTTCATGTAAATGCGTTCAAAACTGTGGTGTTACAGGGTTGCTTGAATCTGGTGTTTGATGGGTGCATTTGGGTTTTGGCGGTTTGACTGTAACTTAGAGGAACTCTCTGTTCGAATGATACAAGCATTGGGGGTTTTAAATGTTGTATTTTTCAATTTCTCCTTCGGTCCTGAATTAATTAAATGTACAAGAGTTTATTAATGGCACTTGGTGTAATCGAAAGAGGCTTGGGTAAATACCTTGACAGGATCTGTGCATTTTGGTATTTAATGTTTTGGTTATTTAAACTAGACATGGGCAACACCATTTCTTGCCATGGTGCAAGGCCATAAGAAACATATTATGTAAACTATTAATGGATTATAACGAATGAGTCAGTGAATATATGCCATGTTTGATTACAATATACAATTACTGCATCTATTTCCATGGTTATTATGCTTATGGTTTATGTGGAATTCACCTTCGTTGGTTGTATTGGTTAAAATGATGACTAACAGTCAGCATTAATGGCTTGGTTCCATGCCATGAATGTCGTTTGCACTCACCATTGTAGCTGCGATAGAGAAATAGATTTAGACTTTACAGTTTGTTTTTTATAATGCGTAAATGAAATGTACTGTCGTCTGTGGTGTAAACCCTATGTTGACAATGACTATTGTAGGTTAATTCATTGACAAGGTTTTAAGATTTGAATAGTTATTTTATTTGATGATTGGGTTATGTATGGGGCTCAGGCCTTCGATTACAGTGTAATGAATTATAAGGGTCTTACAACCTTTGTGTAGGGAATGCAATTAATTTATTTACACCCTGCGTATAGTTGTGTATAGCGTGTCTTTGTAAAAAGTTAAAGGACCCTAAAGTATTTGGTCCTAGTTCAATTACTGTGATGAGGATTATATTTACATGGGTTGCGATTTGGGGCTTAAGTGCCCACAGGATTCGATCTTGGGATCTTTTGTATAATTATGTAATTTGTAAATTATTACTATAACGATATTATGGTTATTGTTAAATGCTTTCTGTAAGTAATAATATGTTGGACCGTTTATTTTATGGCATACGATTTTTGTTATGTGGATTATAGTATTTTATGGTTTGAATTGTTATTTATGCCATGGCTTTATAATGTTGATAATAATATTATTGTTCCTACTTTGTAGATATAGATAGTATAGATGTTATAAATCGTGGACCATTTATATGGTCTCGATACTTGGACTGTTAAATGGTTTATAATAATGTTTATCTTGCTTTTTAGCATGAGTTTATTATACATACCCTAAGAGTTCTTCGTTGGTTTCTATCTTAAATTAGTATGTGAGGTTTATAATTTATTCTTAGATGTAATTATAGTGTTGATATATTAGAATTATATTTTTGTTTTATACCTAATACTATATATATAAATAGTATACTTGTTAGGTTCCTTTTATTAGAAATAGTTAACTGTGTTGTAAGATTATCCTAGGTCTGAAACTTAATTCTGAACTAGTTTTTTTTATTTATAACATCGATTTGCTCACAATATGAAATATGTCAGTAGAGTATATAGGTAAATAAGCAGCTATGTATTTAATTTGATGTAATTGCTAGTTTGTAGAAAAACGAGGTGTAAAAAGTAAAAGACAATACAAAAGTAAAACTAAAAGTGCAAAACCCTTGATAAATATTTAAACAAGAATTTAATTACATAAGCAAACTTAATGAACAAAACCTTGGATAAATCTAGTGCATGAATTAAATTACAGCCTACGGTTAAAATTTAAAATATAAACCCTTTAAAGAATTTGACAAGTAAAACAAAAGTACCTAGGGTTAGAACATAAAATATAAACCGTTGTGTAATCCAGCTAGCACTTATTCTAGAAAATGAAATAGGAAATCCAAAACCTCATACTTGAAAATTGAAGCTCCTTCAATGGTTGAAACCTGCACACTCAATTACCAGCATCAACAATTCACAAGAAGATCTAACCTCTATATTAGATAGCTGAATCACTTGGGAACTATTATGTTCCACCCAACCATGACCCGAAACCATTCCTGGTTTCATTACAGATCCCCACGAGCTGGTTCCAACATGCAAGTAGCTTAGAGAACCTAAGTTAATGTTTCCCTAACTGGTATATTAGGTCTGGATCAGTTCTCTTTTTTTTTCCGTTTAGAAAAATTTTCTCCAAGAACTCTCTTCAGAATAAATAGGAATAATAATGACTCCAAAAATATATATGAGATCCCCAAGCCTCTCTTTGGCTTGGTACTTTTTAGACACACTTCTAAGTCAAAGGGGCAGTTAAATCAAGAATCCTTGATTTCTTGATTTGACCCTTTTTTATTTAATTTAGGTATTTTTAATACATTAACTTAGAAACTTTTAACTAGTTCCTATTTAAACCTTTGTAGGTATTATACTATTTATTATCTTTTAGTAATAAATAATAATAGATGAAGATTTTCCTTATATCTTATATTATTAATATTATTACTATATTTATTCTTTATACATACCATGTATAAAATACATAATAATATAACATTTGTTAACATTTGTCTTTGGGAATGGTGTATTATGATACCTAGATTTATGACACTTTCTTCATTAAGGTCATTAGGTAGACGGTTAGCTCTACTAGGCTAGGAAACTCTAAACACCCTTGCATGTTGGATTCCATCGTATAACATGGTAATTCTTAAGTATTTGATGAGTATATAGAAATCTGAAAGTTCATTTCATCACTTATAAATAAGTGAGATGAGATCAATATTTTTCTCTAGTCGTTTTCACTCGAGAAACATTAATTCTTTTCATTAACTCCTAGCGCTTACCAGATCCCATACTCAACGCTAAAAATAGGGAGTTACAAACTTAGTGTGATTCAAGAATTCTTTGCTTAACACTAATTCTAGGATTTACTTGTACGAGACAACTAGGGATACAATGACCAAAGATCCGATGTTCTAGAGCTTATTCTCAACATCAGCATGGAAGGCTCCAAATATTATGCCCAACACATACAATTCATCTGTTCATGTGTTCCAGAGGTTCATGCTCAACAAAAATATAACATGCATGTGCTCCAAAGCTTCTTGCTGAAAACAAACACCAATTACTCATGTGTTCCATAGATCCTCGCTCAACACGAAACATCAATTACTCATGTGCTCCAGAGCTCCTCACTCAACACAAAAGATCCAATCAATGATGTGCTTCAGGGTCCATGCCCAACACAAAACAAGCATATATATATATATATATATATATATATATATATATATATCATCAACAATTGGCTTACGCCCAACAAATCATCATGTTCATATGCAGTGGGGTCTTCGACCCAGTATATCAAAATAAAACATTAATATAGCATGATAATCAATAGGCTCATCCTTATAAGTGTTAGGTCCAAAATTCGAGGTATTACACTACCCCAAGAGAGAATCAAGAAAATAATGAAGTCAGACAATCATGTCAAGATGATATCTGCAAAGGCTTCGATGGTTTTTTCCAAGGCATGTGAGATTTTCATTAATGAACTTACTCTCAAGGTCTAGAATCAGATTGAAGAAACTAGGCGAGGGTTCGTGCATAAAAATGATATAGCTACATAAATAACTAGAACTGATATTTTCGATTTTCTAATCAGTATTTTGCCAAGAGACGAGTTGAAGGAGGATGAGGTAATTAATCTTGGAACCCCTAAATATTCTCTCACACTTGCAAGTAGTAGTTCTAATACTGGTGGTGCTAATTATTTCTCTTATTATTATTTACCCAACTAGCACTCTACACCTCCTGGAGTATTAAGTGTTAGGAAACCCATGGATCATGTTGTTTATATGCATAATATGTTGTGGCAGGAACATATGAAAGGAGTCTAATCAAGGTCATCCAATTCTGGTTAAAAGCAGGGCCTGATTATGAGTCGGTTCATGGTTGCATGTTATTTTCTTTTATTATCAGAAATGGTTGTTCATCTATAAGTTTATTTCCCTGCGGCAAATCATCCACCCCTTGGTATTTCTCTTCTCTTTCTGCTTCCAAGATTATGAATTCAAATTCTGAAAATTTTCCTATAAGTATATTGTTCCTCTGCAACGAAGGCACAGATAGAAGTTTTAAAGTTCTATATTTGTTTAAAGGTTTTCTGTAGCATTTCTATAAATGGCTCAATTATCATTTCCCTATTTTCGAGTTTATGACCTAACTTAAACTTGGTTAGGAATGTATAAATATTTTGGATTCTATCTAACTAGCATCGAAAAGACTTTATATATGTTTTTCATATCTGTTTTGATTCCCAATAGGTAAGGCATCTACACCGAATTCCATCAATGATGTATATAAACATGCTATTGGTTAAGTAAAATAATGTGAAACATTGAGTTTTTATTGGAACCCCATCAATGATGTATATAAACATGTTATTGGTTCAGTAAAATAATGTGAAGCATTGAGTTTTTATTGGTTAAGTAAAATAATGTGAAACATTGAGTTTTTATTGGAACTCCATCAATGATGTATATAAACATGTTATTGGTTTAGTAAAATAATGTGAAGCATTGAGTTTTTATTGGAACTCCGTCAATGATGTATATAAACATGTTATTGGTTTAGTAAAATAATATTAAGCCTTGAGTTTTTATTGGTGTATTCAAGATTTGTTTTCTTTATTGAGAGATATGAATAGTTCAATTTATATGGATGCTTTTTTTGGATTTCTTTATGTTCGTTTAAAGGTCATTTTTGGCTTCTCCTATTTTAATGATTAATGCAATATTAGGTTATATTAATGTACATGATAATATATTTTGTTTTAAACCAAAACTTTAAGAACATTTGTTTATAGGAGCCATCTTAATATCATGACAGTATTGATTATGAAAAAATATTATTTTTTTCTATATGTACTTTGAAAATTGATGTTGTGTTGGGTTACACATTACTAGATTTAATAAAGAGAAAATACCAACAAATTGTCATTTTCATGTATAAATATTTTCAAATTGATATTGTATTACATTTAGCTTAGGGAAAATTTCATTTAAAAGTTGTTTAGAAAATGACATTTTTATAGACTTATTTAATAAATAGTGTTGAGTTTGAATGTTTTAGATGGAAAATTATGACAACAATGCAATTTATCTACCCCCAGAAGAGATTAAGGAATGGGTAGATTATAGAGATAATATTCCAATATTGAGGTGGCGTTTTACATATATTGTTACAATGGTTAAGTACAACTTAATATAGCTCAAGGTACAAAGAAGTGTAGGAAGCAAAAAAAAAATCGTACGCAACACCTTATTCAATACACACTTTGCATGTTCCATAGGGCCATATTATAGAGCACTAGATTTAACTAACTCCCTTAAATAGAGAAAGATGTGGTCCATATAGAATGGTGAAGGTGCATAACAATTTTCTTAAGAAAATTCCAACAACGCACACCCCCATAATTGTAGCTTCTTAAAAACCGAGCATAGATTGAAGTTTCACAAACTTAGTTTTGTGATAAAAGGTATTTATGAACAACATAATAATTTATCCTACAATAAAAATGATTTACAATATTTTCTTGTAGAAACTATTTAAAATAATGAGCACAAAGTTCCACATGCTTCATTTACTTGCATATAATATATTTTTTTGCAATTTGTATTTCAATTTGATTATCACGATACAACATCATTGAGGTCTCCACTAAAAATACAAGTTCTCACATAAGGTGTCAAATACATGCATCTTCTGTGTGATCATGCATTGCACCACAATGCTTTATTCCTATGGTCGATACAAAAACTATGCTCTTCTTTTATAAGACCAAATAATGGGTCTGAAGCCAAACTAACATACATATCTGCGTATCGACATTTTACCATCTCCATCTCTAGACCAATGCAAGTTCATGTAACAAGATAAACGAATCTCTTTGGAACTTCAATATTATATACCAAGATGATAGGTTCCCTTGATATAACAAACAATTTATTTGCAACTTTAAGGTGAATTTCTCATAGATCCTGCATAAATTTAGAGAACACACTTATAATAAAGAAAATATTGTTGGCAATATGATAGGTGTAGATTGTGTAGATTGTCATTGATGGAAATCATATGTGGCATGATAGAAATGTGAGAGAAGCAAGCAAGAGTATCTATGATAACAATGATGACATATCAAAAAGAGCATTAAAGTGTCTTTATAAAAGGCATTAAAATGACATACTCAAGCAAAAACTATAAAATTATTAAAGTGACATTAAATGAGATAAAGTTAAAATGACCATAAAACTTAAAACATTAGTGGCATTACATGGGTAACATTATTAGTGGAAGCTAGACATGACAGGGTAGCAAAAACAAAGCAACACAAAGATGATAGAGCATTACAATGAAGAGAGAGGGAAATGAAATATATAAATGCAAAATGTATAAAAGCTAAATGTCTAAAATATCTACTTGTCTATCCAATGCATTTAAGTATAGAATCTAGATTGGTTGGTTTTGTGCTATAAAGAGAGGGAAATCAATAATATGTCAATATTGCTAATTGCAACTAGCCATGGTCTCTGTCTATGTGCATCAAGATTGCTTTGGCCTAGGTGGGAACTTCCAGTTATGCTTGTTAAGAGAGAGTTAGGCATGTGTGGGAACTTCCAGTTATGCTTGTTGAGGAGGAGTCCAGTAATGATATGGAAGTAGGAAAAGGAGTCATGTTTTGCAGAATTCCTATTGAAGCTATGTAGATTCTTGAAAATAAACCAATTCATTGGAACAACTCTCAAGAAATTGAGTGGAGAAAATTTATAAAGATCATGAGACCATGAGAATAGTAATATCAGAGGGCTGTGATGTGAGATAAAGATAAAGATGTTTCTACATTGTGAATATATGGAGCAGTGTTGAATGTCCATAATCGTCGATGTTGAATTAAATGAGCAGTTCATATGAAATAAAAAAAAGATCAAGTTTCCTATATGAACGAAAGTCAGAGATGGTTCGTATTTCCATTTGGTTTTCCCTCTCTTGTTTTTTTAAATATTTGATAAAGGCATCAAAACTGTGAGAAACTACATATTAAAATTGTTGAATAAAAGACAAAACTCTTGACTTATAGAATCGCTGCTTTTCAATCCATGAAGAACTCTGATAAGTTGTGCAAATTAGCTGAAGAGTACGGTTGAAAGATATTATGAGTGAATAAATGTTATAGATTGTGTTGAATATATTAAGATTATTATGGACTTGAACGCCATACATATTCTTCCTATATATTAGGTTCTGTATATTCTATTTTATAGAGTGTATGTCATTTAACGTCGAAGGATAGAGGGTGCTAAATACAATAGGAATGCATTATTCCTTTGAATTTATTAATTGCCAAACTAGTCAATGAGATGTTCAATAATCAGAGATATAAGTTTGAACCTCAAGACTAATTGTGGTTTTATTAAGTGAGATGCATGCATATGCCCTGTTGATATGTAATGCATTGCCAGGGAATAGTAGTTCAATAAATTTGTAAAGAAGATGAGCTCATTCCTGTAGCCTTCGAGCAGGGTGCCAAACATGGAGCCATCGACTATTGAGCAGAAGCATGCAACTTGAGTGATGCGGAGAGGGATGATGATCGCACATGTGGCAGTTACATGTGATTGAGGTGGACAGTGCTATCGCTCTGGTAACATTTGTTTTTCTGAAATCATGGCATAGATCGGTGGTTATGTGTCATAGAAACAATGGTCCTGTGCAATATGATATAAAGGTAATTATGTGAAGAGGAGCTGAGGTGCATTGACTACGTGGAGAGGAACCTAAGCTCTTAAACGCCAATATATATAACTTAAAAAATGATGATCCTATGCCTGGTGAAATAGAGTGCTAACGTTTTTAAAAACCAAAGTCTTGGTAGAATAGAAGTGTTAGTGTAAATAAAAAAGGCGCTAAGTGTTAAGATAGTTTTTATGAAGCACTAAAATAAAAATGCATAGATAAGGTTGTTTGTAAAGAGATATAATATAAAAAAAAATCATAAATAAAATTTTTACAAAACCTAAATGAAAAGGTACGATTAAATTAAATGAAGTCAAATGAAGAGACATGTCACTTAAGAAGAACATGTCATTTAGAAAAGACATTATGCATAGCTCAAAGACATATATATGAGAAGACATAAAGATATTGACGTGTATGTTGGTGGATAAAATGTAATATTTTGGTGGATATTCTACTTTTGACATGAACCTTGTGTTCATTCAAACAAACTAGTGTCTGTAATCAAGTTGGAGCCTGAATGAGGATTGGATACCTCTCTACATGCTGGGTCATGTATACAAGTTGGGTCTTGTAAGAGAGTTGGGTCTCTCAATCTAGATGGGTCTAGATAGTTCATGTTATGTGATGTAAAATTTTATTTAACAAAAGTACATTTGACGTATTCATATGTGTTTGTTATTTCATATATATATAATTGGTAAATGTTACGACTTATTAAATGTCAATTGTGTTTTGGCAAGAGATTTTTAAGTTTTTAACAGACACTTATTCACCCCCCCTTCTTAGTGTCTGAGACCTATTCTACAATTGGTATCAGAGCCGGTTGTCTTTGAACAGCTCACTATTCGAAGGCTGATCCAAAAGGAAAATAGGTCCATTTTTAGAGCCAAGCACTTAATCTAAAGATAGGTGCCAATATCAGCATTTTAAAAATGGCTAGAAATGTAGATGATAAAATCCCCTTGTTTAATGGATATGACTATGCGAATTGGAGGAATGCCATGAAATTTCAAAGAAGCTCTCAGTGAGAGCTAAGAAATTGATAATAGTAAAAATGCCCAAGAATTCTAGAAAACATGAGCAAAGCCTGAGCCTAGATGATATTTATGCCAAAGAGAATTATGAAGAAGAATCACCAGAAGAGTTTTTTTGTCTGATGTCAAATAATTTCATGTCAGACCCAGTTAGAATCGAAAAGTCTCAGAAGACCTACATGTTGAATTTTCATATGATTAGCTAAGACATCAGTATTCCATTTCATTTTCATAAAAAAAGCATATAAATAGGATCACTGAAAGATAGAAAAGCACAACCATACAAAAGGAGCACAAAGATTTATTGTGGGAAAACCCTAAAGAGAAAAACCCAACAAAAGCTTCCTCAATATAGATGCCCCAAAAGATAAAAGATAAAACCAACAAGGAGATCAAATCCAGATCCTCTTCCTTCTCCAGCTACTTCTCTCTTCTCCACTAATGCGCTATACAAGTGAGAGTGTGCGTTCCAAATGAGGAGTGACACACCTCTATTTATATTCGTCCGTTCACTTTAATTATTAATTCCGACATGTAGGATCGAGTTAATCATGTAGGCTCGAGTTACACATGTAGGCTCAAGTAACCACACTGGGGTGCTAATGACCCACCTTTACAATTAGAGGGGACTACCTCATGACTCTTATTAGTTCTTCTGATTAGAAGCATCGGGGTATAAAGCAATACAAGTGGTCCTCCCGGTAGGACCATCGGGGACCACAATAAGATACATATAGAATATTCTTTGAAGTTACAATATTTCAACACTCCTCCTTAAGGAAAAGGGTATTCTATAACAACATAAAAAACAACAATGATAGGAGAGAGAGAGAGAGAGAGAAAATCATCAACATCATCAGGGTAACACATCTATAAATCATTGGAAGCTTTTAAACATCATGTAGTCTTCATCTTCAGTCTTCAGTCTTTAGAAATAGCAACACCTTGACCTCTTCGATCAGCAACAACTTTAACTGCTTCGATCAGCAACATCTTTTACCTTTTCGATCAACAACATCATCTTCAGCACTTTGACTTTTCGATCAGCTACATCATCTTCAACACTTTGACCTTTTGATTAGCTACATCATCATCATACTCTGATCTTTCGAACAACAACATCATCATCATACTGTGATATTTCGATCAGCAACATCATCATCATACTCTGATCCTTCAAACAACAACATCATCATCATCAGCAACAACCTGCAATCCACAGTACAAAGACAAAGATTCTTTGGATCACTTTTGGACCCAAGTCCAAGGATGATATAATCCTACCACATTCTCAACAACCGAAGTCATCATATTGATTATGGGATAATCAGTCTCTATCACTTTAGGAATAGGTCTAAGGATGATGCAATACTACCACATTCTCGAGGACCAAAGCCTCCGGATACCTTTCTGAACCGAAGTTCAAGGATGATGCAATCTTGCCACATTCTTG
The DNA here is from genome assembly GCA_001517045.1 of Pseudotsuga menziesii. Taxonomy (NCBI): domain Eukaryota; kingdom Viridiplantae; phylum Streptophyta; class Pinopsida; order Pinales; family Pinaceae; genus Pseudotsuga; species Pseudotsuga menziesii. Next base: position 29,021 of record LPNX010607998.1, read on the forward strand.
GGGACTGAAGCCTATGGATACCTTTCTGAACCGAAGTTCAAGGATGATGAAATCCTTCCACATTCTTGGGGACTGAAGCCTTCGGATACCTTTCTGAACCGAAGTTCGAGGATGATGCAATCCTACCACATTATCGGGGACTGAAGCCTCCGAATACCTTTCTGAATCGAATTTCAAGGATGGTGCAATCCTGCCACATTCTTGAGGACTGAAGTCACCGGATCTATTCTAGACAAATGTCCCAGGATGGTACAATCCCTCTTCATTCTCAAGGACCAAGGTCACCAGATCACTTCTGGACAAATGTCCCGAGATGATACAATCTCTCTTCATTCTTGAGGACCGAGGTCTCCAGATCACTTTAGGGCAAGTTCCCAGGGATGATATAATCCCACTACAACATCACTACTCCCCTTTCAAGGAAGGTCTTTTCGAACAACACCAATATTGTCTCAAAAGTGTTCGAACTTTACTCAAGATAGAGGCTTCGTCAATACATCATCATCCAATCCATCATCATCTACATCGTCAGTATGTGAAAACTAAACTATCACCATCTGTATCTCTAGCATGTGAATACTGAAAGCATCATCATCTATATATTTAGTATAGAAATAATGAAAGCATCATCACATCTATATTCAGTATAGAAATATTGAATCACCATCATCTGCATCTACAGTATGTAAATACTGAAACATCATCTATATCTTCGATATGGGAATAATGAAACATCATCATCTGCATCTTATCTCGTATGTAGAAATACCAGATTTCTATGTGTTACAACGGAACATAGGGTTCTCTGTCATCGCAAATATGGTTATCACATAGAATCATTGTAGTATCCATCTTCAGGTCAAAGATACCTAATATCAGCTTCCGAAGACATATGGCTTCACAACTTAGCATAGCAATCTGCTATGTACTCTGCTTCAGTCGTGCTAAGAGAAACACTGGACTATTTCTTGCTAAACCATGAACTCATAGTAGACCCCAAACAAAAGAATCTACCTGAAGTGCTTTTCCTGTATGGGATACTTCCAGCCCAATCTGCATCTGTGTAGCCATACAATTTATACTCATGGCTACCATCATAGTATAGACCAAAGTCTATAGTCCCTTTCATATATCTCATCACATGTTTCACATCTACTAGGTGAGCCCATCTTGGTTGAACAAGATATTGACTTAAGGTGTTCACAGCAAAACAAATGTCTGTTTTGTTATTTGTTAAGTACATCAATGACCCAATGATCTATCTGTAGTGAGTCACATCCACTAACTCTAATGAGTCATCATCTAACAGCTTCAGGTTGGAGTCCATGGGTGTGACCATGGCTTTGTATTGCAACATATTGAATCTCTTAAAATCTTTACCGCATACTTTCCCTGGTTGAGAAAGATTCCTTCTGAACTTTGTCATACTTCTAGACCCAGGAAATAATGCATTAACCCAAGGTCTTTCATCTCAAATTATTCTACTAGTTTCTTCTTGCTTTCCATAATCTGTTTCTCATTCCCTGTCAAGAATAATTCATCTACATATAATAGCAGGATAACAGGTTCATCTTCTACAACCTTGAGATAAAGGTTAGGATCAACTTTACTCTTGGTAAAGCCCATGCTTGACAGGAAACTATATATTCTTCCATACCAAGCTCTGGGAGCTTTCTTCAGGCCATAGAGGGCCTTCTTCAACTTGCATACGTGATTCAATCTGTCTTCAACTTCAAATCCTCATGACTATTCAATGTAAAACTCTTTATCAATCATACCATAAAGGAAGGCTTGTCTTTACTTCATCATGGAAGAAACTACCATGATAGTTCTGAAGGAAGTGTACCTTGCTTCCTGGAGTAAGTGTCTCTTCAGAATTAATTCCCTCTTTCTGATAGAAACCTCTAGCCACAAGTCTTTCCTTACTTCTATCAACAACATAATTTATCTTGCAAATCCATTTGGAAGATACCACATTCTTGTTTTCTAGTTTGAGTACTATATCCCAAACATAATTCTAGTATTCTTTAATCATAACATCTTCCATGACTTCGTCTTGTCAGGTCATCAACATATCCTAGTCTTCTGCATTCAACCTTGAAGGTTGGAACCCACTTTACTCTTTGTAAAGTCTCGATCCATCACGAAGCTGTCCATCATGTTGTACCATGTCGAACTTAGATATCTTCTGTAGTCACTCCCCTTGAAGTGGAGTATAGTCTTCCCGCTTCATTCTGTATAGGTGGTTATATGCTTGATATATATTGGTCAATAGAGTATGTCATGTCATAGTCTATTCTTTCTGAGGCAAATCACAAACCTTGCTTTGTACACTTGTTCTTGTAGATCCATATGGAAGATACTACGTACTTCCTTTTATGTCTCAAAATCATATCGTATACATCATTCCCCATGATCAACTGTTATTCTTTGATCATAGCTTATTTCATAGCATTATTTTCTTCATCTTGATTTATCTCTCGTACCCATGGTGGTCTTCATCCTTCGAGGTGGATCTAATGCTCTCTGAAGCTCTTTCTTCCGTCATGGTGTCTTTGACCTAGGGAGCTTCAGATTCATGTTTATTGGAGTGAATCTTGAATTGTCATCACTTGTTCTTTGGAACAAGTCTCATCCTTCTTTTCTTGTAGGAGGTTGTACATGACCTTTCCTACAATTCAAATGCACCAGTTGCATGGTTAGAACTATTTCATAAAACATATGCATAACGACAAATTCTTATGCATCATGCAACTGTTTAACCAATACAACATTCATCCATTTCTCACAGAAACTTTCTAGATTCCTTCCATCTCTACCATGACATCATTGAGATTGTGTACTAATCCAATATGTCATCAAAGAGGTTTCATTCTAGATAAGTAGCAATGCAGAGTTGTATACCACCATGAGCTACTTACCCATCACATGCATATTAGTAGTATACAGTCATTAATGCAAACAATTTATCATGCATAACACATCAATTGGATATAATCAAATGTATAACAAAACAATATCATGAAATGACAATTGAATACTTATCTTTTATTTGTTTCATGGGTAGACTCCATCTTAATCATTCTGCTTTATCATCTTCTTCATTTATTAAATCATTATTTCTTATCGAAATGATAAGATGAGTAAGAGGTTCTTCAAGAATTGAGTTCTTCATATTCCTCATCGCATGAGGGATCTTCTTTGAATGGTGAGAGCTTGACCTTCAATTGTTCCCATCTTCTTCTTCTCTTCTTATGAGTCGAGCTGAAAGTAATCACTTCCTTATGGCATACATTCTTTGCATGAATGAGTCCCACGATCCTGGGATGCCATTCAAGGTGGCTATCACCACTTCTGCATTCTTCACTTCTTCTTTTACCTCTTCAATTTGTTTCTTAAGGTCATCTTCCGATGTATGTTCTTTCCTTCAAATAGCTTGGCCAAGGAATCAAAAATTTATCTTTCGGTGTCTTTAGGGAGGACACTTGTGGTACAAGTTGATCTGTGACTGAATCAACAATGATCTTCTTGGCCTTGACCAAGTTCTCCTGGTGTAAGGCTTTGAGCCTCATCTCCCTCTAGAACTGGAACCTCTATACTCATGTAGCTGTCCAATTCATTTTCTTCAGAGAGATCAAATACTTCCATGCTTAGAAGTTGTCAAATTCACCAAGCTTATCATCAAGCAGATGTGATATATCACTTTGAAATGAGAACCTCAAATGCAAATAGCAAAAGATTAGATCTTACCAATTTGAGGTGTCCATCCTCCTTCTGGAGCTGGCTGATCTAGGGTTTGTCAGAGAAACCCTAATTTTCAAAACTTGGAATATTTTAGATATGATTGGATAGAAATATAGATCTCTTCAAATGGATCTATCCAATGTACTCATTTTCTGAAAACAGTAGAGAGAAGCTCTCGGAACAGGAAGCCCTAGTTTTCCAATTTCTTCTGCAGAAATGCCTGTCACTGTTTCTATGATATCTCTGAATTTACTGCTCCTTTATTTCTTAAATTTATCACTAAGGTAACCTCGCATGTACCTGATCCAATACCATCGGTTTCATTAGAATTGGTTTCACCAATTGGGATTTATGAACCTTTCCCCAAGATGACCTGTATGGCCTACCATGTGTCACTGTTTCATCTTCTAGTTCTGAACTTCGGACCATAGAAAGTACATTCCATGGTTTTTCTTGAACATATTTAGGAATTCCATTTGGACCTCTGTATCCCATGCTATAGAAATTCGCCCCAGGTATCATGTTTAGGGATGAATGCTGGAAGAGGCTAGAACCCTAACTTGGAGGGATCATATCTCCCAAACTATAGCGAATCTGAGGCTGAATTTTGGACAAAGTGTACATCAGGATTTTATCTTTGGCCTATGCAATTTTCAACTACTGAAACTTCGCGAATGTACCAAAACATAGCAGTTTTAGTATTTAGGGTTTTTCTAGCTCGGGGTAAAACTAGGTTTTGACTTTCCTGGAGTTTCACCCAACAAAAACTCTTGATCGAGGTCTCTAAACTTCGATTTTGATGAAGAGAGCCATCCAATTCTAGGCTCACTCAAAAATTCTTCTTCTGTAAGAATCCCTAATTTCCCACACCGAAAACTGAAAATGCTCCGAATTGAATTCCGCTTCGACATAAAGATGCGCCCTTCAATGGAGAGTCAGGCTAGCCTTCTTTTGCCGATCGATTGTGGAGAGAGAACCAGAAAGTAAGAAGCCCTAGATTCTATAGCTACATAATGTCTTTTTTCAGGGTGGCTCTGATACCATGTTGAATTTTCATATGCTTAGCTAAGACATCAGTATTTCATTTCATTTTCATAACAAAAGCATATAAACAGGATCACCAAAAGATAGACAAGCACAACCATACAAAAGGAACACAAAGATTTATCCTAGGCAAACCCTAAAGGGAAAAACCCAACAAAATCTTCCTCAACATAGATGCCTGCTTCCTCAATATAGATGCCCCAAAAGATAAAAGATAAAACCAACAAGGAGATCAAAGCCTGATCCTCCTCCTTCTCTAGCTACTTCTCTCTTCTCCACTAATGCGCTATACAAGTGAGAGTGTGTGTTCCAAATGAGGAGTGCCACACCTCTATTTATATTCATCCATTCACTTTAATTATTAATTTCAACATGTAGGCTAGAGTTAATCATGTAGGCTCGAGTTACACATGTAGGCTCAAGTAACCACACTGGGATGCTAATGACCCACTTTTACAATTAGAGGGGACTGCCTCATGACTATTATTAGTTCTTCTGATTAGAAGCATCGAGGTATAAATCAATACAAGTGGTTCTCCCAGTAGGACCATCGGGGACCACAAAAAGATACATATAGAATATTCTTCAAAGTTACAATATTTCAACACTATGATCGAGACTTGGTAAGCAATATGCACAACCCAGAAGATGTGTTGCCATATTTGATAATGAGAAATATAATGGATAATTGGTTATCCAATTACGAACTTGACCTTCCATTCAATCTCATCGACAACCAAGAAGATCTCATGGTAGTGGTGGAGTCTGTAGTGCCGCAAGATCAAGAAAAGAAGGCCTGTATGTGCGAATTAACGTGGGAGATCCTATGCAAACAATGGATCATGATGAAAGGACGATGCATCTGGTTGGTGGCGACTCTCTTATCTTATCTATGCCCCTCTGTCAGCTGGGTGCTAGCAATGGTATCTATCGTTCCTCATTTGGGCGATGAAATTGAATTGCTAGTCCCTGACATGGGTATAAGTATTCCCTTCTAGACCCAATGGAAAAAACATTAATAGACTCTGGTTTTTCTGATAATGAAGAATTCAAAATAGGACTGATACAGGTAATCAACAATATAGTGTTTAACAACCTTGCTATTGTTCCCATTGCAAGAAAATTGAAAGGAATTATAAAAGCACCGGTGTCATATGTGTGGCATATGCCTAAGCATTTCATATGTGGGTGGTACCAAAAACTTTTGGTAACCCTAGAACACCTAGAAGAAATCAATGAAATATGCCAACGTATGGTTGATGAAAAAATCCACTCGATGTTGATCATTGTGCTTGAAATGGGAGTTTTTTCCAGGGAAGAATTTGGACAAGATTCTGATAATGTATGGGCTATTGTGACAATTGAGACGATTGTGAAAATATTGGATAAACTCTGTCAATGTTCTCAAAAAGCACGCGAATAGATAGGAACACTCTTTGAAGGAGAAATCAATATGTTTTGTAGGGCTCTTTTCAATTACGTCAAGTATATGGAGTCTTCTGTTGTAGGTTCCCATGTCCTTGCCCACATCATGGCCATAAATCAGATTGAGAAGGAATTGCAGGATGACAAGTAGAAGATTGAAAAATATCATGCAACCTTAAAAGAGAAAGAGGCTAGCTATCAAAGGATGGTTTCCTTAGTCTCTATAAAAGAGGATGCTACTAAGGAAAAATATATTATTAACAAAGAAGAGGAAGAATCTACATGTCTCACAGGAACTGAGATAAAGAAAAGTTATGCTAGTGCATTCACAAAAGGTGGAGAAAGGAAAGCAATGGATTATCTTCAATCCAAATATATTTCTCCATACAAGGGAAATGATAAGAGCAATATATATAATATCTCAACCATTATAGATGAAATTTGGATTAAGCAAAGAACATTCCATGAAAAACTTGTCTTGGATACAAAAATGATGAAGAAGTTGAGAACGGAACTCTCATGTCCAAGTTTGATCAAGGTTCTTCTTCTTCAAAAAGACAGAGGGTAATCACAAATCAGATACTAGATAAAAACTCTACCATGAGAATGAATTATGGAAGAAAAATGCTAAAACATGAAGCATATAAAAAAGGAATCCTATCATATCATACTAACACTTGGTATGATAACATATTCAATGATCATTGCTACTCTTGTCACAAACATGGAAACAAAACAATGGAATGTGATGCTTTTGAAAAGAAAAATCGAAAGAGTTCCTATGAAAAGATAAAGTGTTGGAGATGCAAGATTATTCAGCATACAACAAAGTTTTCTCACTCCACAAGGTGTTTCAAGTGTGAAGTATTTGGTCACAAAGAACAAAATTGCATGAATCCAAACAAACAATACAATCAAAAGGAGGATGCTCCAAGGAGTCAAAGAAGGGATTTGAAAAGAGATGACATTCAAACTCTAGAAAGAAAGATGCCCCATGACATGTATTTAAATATGAAATCTGAGAAAATCCATAAAGAATCAAGAGATACTGTTATAATAATGAACCCATAATTAGCTACCTTAGACATTAATTAATCCATTTTTGTCTTATTTGCCTAGTTTCCTATATTCCACTTGATGCAAGTTGTCTTCACATGTCCTAGAAGTCAAAATTGCTAAAAATGAGTCATGAAGCACTTGGGAAACCTCTTGGAAACCATATTTAGCATGTCTTCTTTATTCCAGATCCTCCAAAGTGCATATCTACTTTTTCTCCTGAGTTGCTTGTTTTATTGATAAATAAGGCAAAAGGGAAAGTAAGACTAGGTGTAGTTGACTTGTTTTTTTCCCTCGTCATACTCCATCCTTTTCTCCTAATAAAATCATGTATGACATGTCATTCCATGCCTTATTAGCTTTCCTACTTGACTTTTCCAATTGGTGAGCCTCTAAGTGGATTTAGAAACTGCTTTATGCAACTATGGGGGATTTGACTAGATTTAGTAAGCCTACTTTTTGACTATTTTGAATGGAATCATTATGCATTTGAATATCTCATGTAATTATATATTGCAGCAGCCTATTACTTCATATGTTTGGATTTTTTACACTTATTCAATACAGATTAGTGTTATGCTCCAATTTCAATCTCCTTTGTTTGTAATTTTGCATGTTTGATTAGTAATTTTGTGAGTGCAATTGTTCTATAACTTGGGTTCAATTTCCACATGGTATCAAAGCCTTTGTAGATAAATTTATCTCCTTCCATATTGCTATTGCAAGTTCAACATCTTGACTGGGAGCATATTCTGCTGACTGAAGGGCACAGTTTCTGAGCTATGGATCAATCTCAGAAGATCATCTTGACTCCATTTAATTTCTTTGAATCGAAAGCAAAGATGGAGATACTGTTGAGAGAAAAAGGTCTCTATAGGGTGACTATGGAAATTGAGGTAGATCCCAATGCAACTGTAGAAAAAATTAAATGGCACAACAGGAGGGATGAGGCCTATGGTCTTTTGTGTCTGAGCATTTCAGGAGACCTCCTCTTCCATATTGATGGATTGAAATCACCTAATGAAGTGTGGGAGAAGCTTGTAGATATTTTTGGCAAGATAGATGAGATGAGATGACATCAAATTGATAATGAATTGATCTCTTTGAGTCCCAGTATCTTCGAATCCTTGCAACTCTACTTTTCCAAGTTTAAAGCCCTTGTTTTGCAGCTAAAATATTGTGGAATTGAAAAGAAGGAAGAGAAACTAGTCTTGGTGATACTCTCGAAGCTTTTCCTTGAATATTAAGTGTTTGTTTCGACCTTCCATGCCACAAAGTTGACAGCTCGAGCCTGGAAGATGCCTAAGCTTGTAGAGTTCATGGAATCCCTCACACAAGAGAAATATAAATTGGTGATGATGGGCACCATCAAACCTTCCAAAGACCAAGCTTTGGTTGCTGGAGATTCAAGGGTGGATTCAAAAGGAAATAAGAAAGCTAAGAAGCCACTTGAGCAAAAGAGAGACTAGAACAAGTCTCAAGAGGAGTCCCAAGGCTCCAAGAAGAACTTCCAAAAGAAGAAGAACAAAGGAGAAATGAGCAAGTGCGCATACTATAGTAAGGGCTATCATCCCGGGAGCTTGTGTATGAAGAAGCAAATTGACATGTTGACCCAACTCCTGGAGAAGAATAACATATCCCTTCCTAATTTCTCAAATAAGAGGGAAGGAGGATCAAATTCAGAGGACAGAGAGAGAGTACATGCTTTGGTTGCTGGCACATCAAGCTCACCTAGCTTCATCATAGAATCTAGAGCTTCAAGACATATGGTTTTGACCAAGGAGGCATTCTCCTCTCTTAACATGTCGAAACGCCCACCAATAGTGTTGGGAGATGACTCTCTCACTGACAGTTTGGGGAAAGGAAGGATTTATCTTTACCATGGTAAGTTCAATAATGTATTGTATGTTCCAGGTCTTTCATCTAACATCCAGGGTCTCCAAAGAAGGTCATCTTCTCCCCTGATGATGTTGAGATCACAGATATCTCGAATGGTAAATTCATTGCAAAAGGTGTTGTAGATCACACTTCAAAGGTATACATGTTATCACATTTTCTACCCTACTGAAACCCCTCTGCTCTTCTGTTTCATGCTAATGAGGCAAGCAAGCTTTGGCATGAAGGATTTGGCCATCTTAACTATAAGTATCTTTCTGATCCGAGTGAAAAATATATGGTCATAGGGTTACCAAAGATTAAGTTTTCCAAGGGAGTCTGTCAAGGTTGTATCCTAAGAAAATACCCAGAGCACAAATTTGAGAGAGCTAGTCATGAGAGTAGCTCTGCACCTCTTGAGTTGATCCACAGTGATGTTGCTGGTCCATTTCCTCATATGTCAATGATTCAAGCCAAATATACATTGAAATTCATAGATGACTTTTCCAGGTATTGTTGTGTTTACTTCCTGAAGCATAAGTCTGAAGTTTTTGACCTCTTCAAAGTCTTTAAGTCCTTGGTTGAAAACGAGTCTAGGAGGAGACTCAAGATCCTCAGATCTAGAAATGGTGGTGAGTATGTCAAGTCTGATTTCATTCAATATTGTAAATATACAGGTATTCAGATGCAGCATTCAATCCCTTACACACCACATCAAAATGGTGTTTCTAAGAGAAAGAACAGATCACTGAAGGAGATGGCAACCTGTATGATGGAGGCTGAGAATTTGCCACCAAAGTTTTGGGATGAGGCTATAAAATGTGCATCCTATATATAGAATAGGGTTCCTCATAAACATCTTGATGGTATGACTCCTTTTGAAGCTTGGATTGGGCACAAGCCAGATGTGGCCCATTTCAAGATTTTTGGATCAAAGGCTTGGGCTAGAATTCGAACTTAAAAGAGAAAGGCTTTGCAGCACCAAAGCCAAGAGTGCCTATTTGTTGGGTATTTTGAAGATTGAAAAGGGTACAAGCTGAGCAACTTGATTACAAACAAATCCTTCATTGAAAGGAGTGTTCAGTTCCAAGAAGAGCCTTTAGCAGCAGTTGAAGTTGGAGAGTCTGCTTCACCACCAGAACCATTGAATGTAAGTGAAGAGACAAATGAGTTTGATGATTTTAATATGTCTGATAATGATGATTTAATTGCAGATCTTGACAGTCCTACAAAACCAAAATGGGCAGCAAAGACCATTCATGCAACTGGGGAACTAGTTGGAAATCCTAGTGACCCTAGGAGGACTAGATCTCAGTTTGAGAGTGCCATGTGTATGAAAGACCCTTTGTTTATAGAGAAGTTATATCTAATGGTTAAATAAGACCCACATAGATATGAAGATGCAAAACATGATCCAATATGGAAATCAGCCATGAAAGAAGAATTCAGCTCACTCCAAAAGAACAACACTTGGGAACTGGTTGATCTTACCCCAGGGAGAAAGCTAGTTCAATGTAAGTGGATTTTCAAAACTAAGTTTGTTGCTGATGGTTCACCTTTGAAATATAAGGAAATATTGGTAGCTAAGGGATACTCACAGGTACATGGTATTGACTACAATGAAACCTTTGCACCAGTGGAAAACATGGACTCCATAAGGCTAGCCTTATCCATTACATCTTCTAAGCAGTGGGAGGTACATCACATGGATGTGAAGTGTGATTTCCTAAATGGAGATATTAATAAATATATTTATATGCATAAACCTCAAGGGTTTTTTTCTAATCCATATTTTGTGTGCAGGTCAAAGAAATCATTGTATGGGCTAAATCAAGCCCCCAGGGCTTGGTATGCCAAGATTGATGGCTTTCTGCTGTCATTGAGTTGTGTTCGATGTAAGTCTGATCCTAATGTTTATTTGAAGCTGATTCATGCTTATTTGATGATTATTGTCTTGTATGTGGATGACCTTCTGATTACAGGAAGCTCAAAGAAAGAGATTGCCTCCTTGAAGGATGCAATGAACCATGCATTTTCTATGACTCATTTGGGGTTGTTGAGCAAATTTTTGGGTCTCGAAATTTTTCAATCCCAAAATGGAATAAAAGTACATCAGTCCAAGTATTCTTTAGATTTGCTGAACAAGTTCAACATGAAAGATTGCAAGCCAAGCAAGACTCCCTTCCTTTCAGAAGTTAAGCTTGAAGAAGCAGATTCTTCTCCTATGGTAAATAATACACTGTATAGGAAGTTGATTGGGTGTTTCCTTTACCTTACACACACTCAAACTGATATTTATTATGCAGTAAGTGTGGCTTCAAGATACATGGATCAGCCTCATGAGATCCATTGGAGAGCATCGAAAATGATCCTTAACTTTGTTCAAGGAACAATAACTCATGGGATCTTCTACAAAGCTAAATCTAATGTTGATTTGATTGGTTTTACTAACAGTGATTGGGCAGGTGACAACACAGATCGAAAGTCAACTTCATGATATGTGTTCATGCTTATTGAAAGACCAATTAGCTAGTTAAGCAAGAAACAGAGGGCCATAGCACTCTCATCTACAGAAGCAAAGTACAGAGGAGTTGTAAATGCAACAACTCAATGTTTATGGTTGCAGGGGATACTTGGTGAGTGTGGCCTTGAATTAGAGTTTTCAACTATTGTCTATTGTGATAATTAGAGCACCATTCTAATCTACAATGATATAGTACAGAGACATAGAACCAAACACATTGAGATCCATATGCACTACATCAGACAACTTATGCATGATGGCACCATTCACCTACTCTTCTATGCATCTTCAAAACAAGTAGCAGACATATTCACCAAAGTTTTTTGTGAGAAGACATTCAACAATCTCAAATCACTATTGGGGATTACTGATCATGCTGTGAAGCATGATTGATGACAATATTTTTAAATTTTGTTTTACTATCCATGTTTAAGGGAGGATTTTTCCCACTGGGTTTTTGCCTCTTTCCTTGGTTAAATGGACATGCAATATGTAAAGGGTGACTAATCCTTGTTGCTAGGCCCTATAGTTTTCTGATATTTACTCATAAATTTTGTCTTAAGGGGGGATGCTAGAATAATCAACTCATAGTTAGCTACCTTAGACATTAATCAATCAATTTTTGTCTTATTTGCCTAGTTTCTATATTCCACTCTATGCAAGTTGTCTTCCACATGTCCTAGAAGTCAAAGTTGCTAAAAATGAGTCATGGAGCACTTGGGAAATCTCCTGGAAACCATATTTAGCATGTCTACTTGATTCCATATCCTCCAAAGCGCATATCTACTTTTTCTACTAAGTTGCTTGTTTTATTAATATATAAGGCAAAAGGGAAAGTAAGACTAGGTGTAGTTGACTTGTTTTTTTCCCTCATCACCATCCATCCTTTTCTCCTAATAAAAGCATGTATGATTTGTCTTTCCATCCCTTATTATCTTTCCTACTTAACTTCACCAATTCATGAGCCTCTAAGTGGATTTGGAAACTGCTTTATGCACCTATGGGGGATTTGACTAGATTTAGTATGCCTACTTTTTGACTATTTTGAATGGCATCCTTATGCATTTGAATCTCTCATGTAATTATATATTGTAGTATCCTATTACTTCAGAAGGATGGATATTGTACACTTATTCAATACAGATTAGTGTTATGCTCCAATTTCAGTCTCCTTTGTTTGTAATTTTGCATGTTTGATTAGCAATTTTGTGAGTGCAATTGTTCTATCACTTGGGTTGAATTTCTATAGATACAAGTCCAAAGAGAAATATAAAGAAAATTTGGAGACCAAATACACGAGGTCTTATTCCTCATGCCAAAACATACGACTCTTATGGAAATGAATCTCTGGAAGAACACACTCATTCTATAAATGATGACCATTCCATGGTCAAAGAAAATCCTAGTGTTGAAGAGGACTTCGAAATGACTCTTTTACTTTGTTAAAGAGTCCTTATTAGATGTCAATCCAAACAAAGCCGTCAAAATTTAGTTGCTTCAAGTCAAGATTAAAAATGGACTTAAAATACCTAAGGATGACTTAGATCAGAAATCAGTATGTAATTTTTGATAGGTTAGCAACTAGTGTCATTAAAAATCAGGAAAGTAAAGATAGCTCTCTTTCCTTGAAACTGATAAGATTTGACAAATAAAATGGATGTTATGAATAAAAGATCATTTCTTGGTTAACTGGTATTACATGTTTAAAAAAGAGCACTAAGTTAGGGGGAGCTAGGTTGAAAGAAAAATATCTCTATTTTTGTTCAAAGAGAGGATTGCTTGAAGATAAACTCATATCCTTACCTGAGAGTACAATAGATGATTATACGTTTGAAGACAGAATGAAGTATTTTAATTGTAGTAAGAAAAATAAAAATATTGACATTTAAGGAGGAGAAAAGATATTCATTATCATTGATGTTAGAAGCTACTATGATGAAAAATAATAGTAGGTTTGTGAAGGAAACTTGCAACTATGGAAGATGTGTTAAAGAAACCTTAATTTGATCATGTTGCCTTTCACTCATGTGAAAAGAGTAAGATGACACAATAAATAGGGGAGTTATTCAACCCTTGGCCCTTGATGTCAAAAGGGGAGAAATTGAAGTAGTGTTGCCATAAATGCCAAAGGGGGAGATTGTTCGTGATATCACAGGTGTAGATTATGTAGATTTTCATTGATGGCAATCATAGGTGGCATGATAGAAATGTGAGAGAAGAAAGCAAGAGTATCTATGATAACAATGAGGAAATATCAAAAAGAGGATTAAAGTGTCATTATAAAAGGCATTAAAATGACATACTCAAGCAAAAACCATAAACGTATTAAAGTGACATTAAATGAGATAAAGTTAAAATGACCATAAAAGTTAGAACATTAATGGCATTACATGGCTAAAATTATTAGTGGAAACTAGCCATGACAGGGTAGCAAAAACATAGCAACACAAAGATGACAGAGCAACACAATGACAAGCGAGGGAAATGAAATATATAAATGCAAAATGTGTAAAAGCTAAATGTCTAAAATATCTACTTGTCTATCCAATGCATTAAAGTATAGAATCTAGATTGGTTGGTTTTGTGCTATAGAAAGAGGGAAATGAATAATATGACAATATTACTAATTACAACTAGCCATGGTCTCTGTCTATGTGCATCAAGGTTTCTTTGGCATAGGTGGGAACTTCCATTTATGCTTGTTAAGGGAGAGTTTGGCTTGTGTGGGAACTTCCAGTTATGCTTGTTGAGGAGGAGTCCAGTAATGATATGGAAATAGGCAAAGGAGTCATGTTTTGCAGAATTCCTATTGAAGCTACGTAGATTCTTGAAAATAAATTAGTTCATTGGAACAACTCTTAATAAGTTGAGTGGAGCAAATTTATAAAGATCCTGAGACCAAGAGAATAGTAATATCGGAGCATGAATGATCCAAAGGGCTGTGATGTGAGTTAAAGATAAAGATGTTGCTACGTTGTGAATATATGGAGTAGTGTTGAATGTCCATGATCACCACTATTGAATTAAATGAGCAATTCATATGGAATAAAGAAAGATCAAGTTTCCTATATGAACGAAAGTCAGAGATGGTTCGTATTTCCATTTGGTTTTCCCTCTCTTGTTTTTTTAAATATTTGATGAAGCCATCGAAACTGTGAGAAACTACATATAGAATCGCTTCTTTTCAATCCATGATGAAGAACTCTGATAAGTTGTGCAAATTAGGTGAAGAGTACGGTTGAAAAATATTATGAGTGAAGAAATGTTATAGATTGTGTTGAATATATTAAGAATATTATGGAATTGAACACCATACATGTTCTTCTTATATATTAGGTTCTATATATTCTATTTTATAGTGTGTATGTCCTTTAACGTCAAAGGATAGAGTGCGCTAAATACAACAGGAATACATTATTGCTTTGTTTTTATTAATTTCCAAACCAATAAATGAGATGTTCAATAATGAGAGATATAAGTTTGAACCTCGAAACTAATTGTGGTTTTATTAAGTGAGATGCGGCCATATGACCTGTCGCTATGTAATGCATTGCCAGGGAATAGTAGTTCAATAAATTTGTAAAGAAGAGGAGCTCGTGCCTGTAGCCATCAAGCAGGGCGCCTAACATGGAGCAGAAGCGTGGATAGTGTTGAACATGCAGCCATCGACCATTGAGGTGGACAGTGTTATCGTGCTGGTGAAATTTGTTTTTCTGAAATCGTGGCATAGATAGGTGGTTATGTGTCACAGAAACAATGGTCTTGTACAGTATGATATGGCGGTAATCACGTGAAGAGGAGCTGAGGTGTAGTGACTATGTGGAGAGGAACCTAGGCTCTTAAAACGCCAATATATATAACTTAAAAAACAATGATCCTATGCCTGGTAAAATAGAGTGCTAACATTTTTTAAAACCAAAGTCTTGGTAGAATAGAAGTGTTAGTGTAAATAAAAAAGCAGCCAAGTGTTAAGATAGTTTTTATGAAGCACTAAAATAAAAATACATAGATAAGGTTGTTTGTATAGATATATAATATAAAAAAAATCATAAATAATATTGTTACAAAACCTAAAAGAAAAATGTACGATTAAAGTTAAATGAAGTAAAATGAAGAGACATGTCCCTTAAGAAGAACATGTCATTTAGAAAACACATGATGCATAGCTCAAAGACATATATGACAAGATATAAAGAGATTGATGTGTATCTTGGTGGATAAAATGTAATATTTTTGTGGATATTCTACCTTTGACATGAACCTTGTGTTCATTCAAACAGACTAGTGTCTGTAATCAGGTTGGAGCCTGAATGAGGATTGGATTCTTCTCTACATGCTGGGTCATGTATACAAGCTGGGTTTGGTAAGAGAGTTGGGTCTCTCAATCTATCTGGGTCTAGATAGTTCATGTTATGTGATGTAAAATTTTATTTAATAAAAATACGTTTTACCTGTTCATATGTGTTTGTTATTTCATATATATATATATTTGGTAAATGTTATGACTTATTAAATTTCATTTGTGTTTTGGAAAGAGATTTTTAAGTTTTTAACGTATACTAATTCATCCCTCCCTCTCAGTGTTTGAGACCTTCTCTACAAATATCTAGGTGACTGTGAGTTATATATTTTTAAGGTTACTAGCAAGTTTCCATAAAGTGGATCATTGATTTTGAAAGGATTACACTCCTTGCTTAGTGATTTGTAAATTGTTATGGATATTCCACTGGAACATTTCATCCCAACAGATCTAACAACTTAGTTCTTTTTATTATCTAGTTTCCACTAATTGATAATTAACTGTAACTAAAAGTTAATAACCAGAGAAAAGAAGTACACAATCCACACAATAAATACAATGTTTACCCCACGAAAACCCATTATGGAGAAAACCCCACCCAAAATGAGGAATATTCCTTACTCTTTTATATAGAATGCAAATAAAAAGAAAGTGTTACTCCCTATAGAGTTACCTATGAGGGATGGTGCAAGGTAATGCTATCGAATTATGACACGTTAATTGGAATGGAAACCTGTAAAAACATAAATATAATCACTAAAAATAAATATTAGAGGTATTTGCACAACCTTTTAGAACATAGTGTAAAAAGATGAATGCAGACAATTGAGTTACCTTCGAGAAAATATAAACGTAATTTATTAAAAATTACTATAACTTTAAGAAAATGGTGTTCTCCTAATATTGGTAGGATCTTATTTTCTAAGACATAATGCATGTTTGTACTAGGCCACAAGTTTGGTATGTCAAAATTATTTAAAAGTTGTACTTAGCATGTAGTTCTTTTGCGAACCCCCATTTCATTAAATTTGGACTCATTCCTAGTCTAAGATGGATTTTTAATAAGGTTAAGAAACATTTCCATGAGGTTTGGTAGCATAAAATGGAAGCTAACAAAAATATGTATTATTTTATAGTATTAAGCCTCATAGAAATGTGGCCTAACTATACTTAAAATCCAATTTAAACTAATGAGTCCAAATTTAATGAATGGGGGTTTGTGGCACTAATTTTCTAGAACTTTTACTGTTAATTTTATATATTCTTTTAAATTACGAAAGCGGGTGAAGCCCCAAAATTAGAAGGTTGAGTGTTAGGCCCTGTTATGAGGGCTTTAACACAATCAATAAGCCTTTTCTTTAGTGTGTAGGTCTTTTTTTGCACTTGTGCAGGTTCTAAATAGGTCAACCAATCAAAATTTAACATGCCTTTAGTTGCCATTCAAGCATCTCTTTCGCTAACTTTAGCTACCCAACTACTTTCCAGAGCTAAAATCGTTTATGAACAAGGAGAGATATGCATCTTTGAGATCAATGATAATGTATGAATCGATATTGAAATCAGAAAAAAGCATTTGGTTTTTTCAATACCTTGAATAATAGGATTTGTAGATGTCCACTTGGAGCAAACAACAACTGCAACCCACTCATCTCAACGATACAATTTATAGACTCCATGGGAGTTTGGAACAATTCGTCGTTTGTTTGTCCAACCATCCTAATTTCACACACCTAAATTGTGACAAAAGAGTTGATAAAAGTGGTTATAAACAAGATGGACATCTTTGCAAAGTTCAATAAATCACAATGACCTAAAATACACAATTATAGGGATTTAAAGACCTATAATTGATTGGGGTGGCACATTACGGAAAAGGTTATTAGTTGGGTGCCACAGATGAAGCCCATGCTCGAGAGGCTCTTTCTCTGCCAAATCTCTGCCCAAGTCTCTCAATTGATCGTTCATTCTTATATAATTTTCATGGTCGAACTCCACAAGACATTTATACTCTAGATTCAGAATACCCATCCTTTCCTCCCACCCAAATCCGTCCCATATTCATATTGTTGTGTCCTTCCTTCTCCCTATAAAAAAAAACATGATGTGTCTACAAATATACCTCATGTCCTCTTCTCCATCATTTTTTGATCTATGCTCACTCCCTCACTAAATATAGAGGTCACGGTCCCCACTCCAAACTTGGAGGAGCTAAATTGAGAAAGGAAATCAGTGTATGATAATTCCAAGATCTGACAGTAGAGAAATGTTATGGATTTCTTCTTTCATGTTTTTATTATAAAAACCATAGATAGTCGAGTTACCTTAGAGAAAATATAAATTTTATTTATAAAATATTACTATAACTCTAAGACATAATGCATATGTTTGTGTTAGGCCACAGGTTTGGTATGTAAATATTATTTGAAAGTTGTAGTTAGAATGTGGTTCTTATGTGAACCTCATTTCATTAAATTTTCATTCATTCATAGTATAAGATGGATTTTTAATAAGGTTAAGAAAAATTCCCATGAGGTTTGGTAGCATAAGATGGAAGTTAACACAAATATGTATTATTTTATAGTATTAAGCCTCATAGAAATGTGGCCTAACCATATTTAAAATCCAATTTAAACTAATGATTCCAAATTTAATGAATGGGGTTTCGTGGCACTATTTTTCCAGAACTTTTAATGTTAATTTTATATATTCTTTTAAATTATGAAAGTAAGTGAAGCCCCGAAATTAGAAGCTTGAGTGTTACGCCCTACTATGAGGGTCTTAACACAATAAATAAACTTTTCTGTTAGTGTCTAGGTGTTATAGCAGATTTCACCACACTAGGTGAATCACACATTGTATGGCCTTCCCTTGTCCCGCTGCAGACTCATTAACCCCTTTGGAACACTTTATATCTTT
>LPNX010607998.1:49250-120065 GCA_001517045.1 Pseudotsuga menziesii
CTAGGTATTTTTTTTCACTTCTGCAGGTTCTAAATAGGTCAACCAATCAATATTTAACACGCCTTTGGTTGTGATTCAAGCATCTCTTTCACTAATTTTAGCTTCCCAGCCATTTTTCAGAGCTAAAATCATTGATGAACAAGGCCAGCTATGAATATTTCAGATCAATGATAATGTATGAATAGATATTGAAATGATAAACAAGCATCTGGTTTTGTCAGTACCTCAAATAATAGGCTTTGCAGAGGGCCACTTGGAGCAGACAACAACTGCAATCCACTCATCTCAATGATACAATTGATAGACTCCACGAGAGTTTGGAACAATTCGTCGTTTTTTTGTCCAACCATCGTAATTACGCACACCTAAATTGTGACAAAAATGTCAAGAGATGTGGTTAGAAACAAGATGGAAATATTTGTAAAGTTTAATAAATCACAACGACCTGAAATACACAATTCTAGATATTTAAATACCTACATTTGATTGGGGTGGCACATTATGGAAAAAGCTATCAGCTAGCCACCACAGACGAAGCCCACACCTGAGAGGCTCTTTCTCTGCCAAATCTATGCCCAAGTATTTGAGTTGATCATGCATTCTTATACAGTTTTCACTCTCAATCCCCACAAGACACTTATACTCTAGATTCAGAAGACCCATCCATCCCTCCCACCCATATATGTCCCATATTCATATTGTCATGTCCTTCCTTCATCCTATAAAAAAGCATGTTGTGTCTACGTATATACCTTGTGTCCTCTTCTCCATCATTATCCAATATATTCTCACTCCCCCGCTAAATCTAGAGGCCATGGTCCCCACTCCAAACTTGGAAGAGCTAAATTGAGAAAGGAAAGTCATGTATGATCATTCCAATCTCTGATAGTAGAGAAATGTATTTCTTCTTTTAGGTTTTTTATTATAAAAACCATATCTTAGAAGGCAGCTTGAACCTAACCCTGTAATTTCCAAATTGTAGTGACAACAAATATTTGCGAGAAGTTATTTTGTTTGGCTGTCAAAATATAAGAAAAGCAATAGCTGGAAGATTAAACGTTGGAAAGGATGAAATTAGCACTGAATTTAAGAAAAACAACAACTGAAAAATTAAAAGTTGGATATCATCCATCTCATGGTTAAAAAAATATTATCTCATGTCTTTCTTTAATGTGTTTGTGGCAGCTTTTAAACTATACTATTAACACAGCCTTTTTATCTTTTCCAAATAAGTATAAATCCATGCCAAATTAAGATTTGTTCTGCATTTAAAACTTGTTTTTTATAAATCCAAATAAAAAATATTTGAGCAAACATAGCTTATTTTTATTATTTTATTAAATATGTTGGTTCTTACCAAATTGAAATTTTGTTTCAACAAGAAGGTAAGGAATTTATATTTTAATTTTTTTCAGAATGTAATTGACATTTGTTTCAAGAAAAAGACAAGGGATTTATATTTTAAGTTTTTCAAGGATAATAATAAATGAGAGTTAAAAGCTTAAAGTATAGTCAATGGTATTTGGATCTCCTTTATTTTATAAATGTGTTTTTATAAGTTAAAAATACTGAACATAATGAAGTTATGATGGGATACTAGAGTGAACAATCAACCTTCTTCTATTCAAGTAAAAAGGGAAAACCACCCTTCATGTGTGCACTCAAGTGTTATTTGGATCTACGTGTATGTTTTGTTCATGTTATTATGTGTGAAGGGAAAAGGTAAAAATAAAGTTAATGGAATTGTTAAGTCTATCAAAACTTGTGTCCCTTGTGCAACAATATGTGCAGAAGGAGGTTGGATTTTGCATCCATTAGGGCATGAAAATTAATCAACAAGATAAAAACTTGAAACAAGATATTTTATTCATGTGTAAACCTTATTTGGCCATTCAATGATATTCAATACATGAGATTAGAAGAGGACCCAGGGAAATGGTCGACAAGAAAAATGGTGTCGCTTGTGCAAATTTTTATGTGCAGAAATTTTGATGTCTTTCATAGTTCAAGTTTCAATTTCAAAGGTATAGTATCTCCACATCTATGCTAGGTCTAAGTTTGAAAGGTATATTTACTCGATGTATAGGGGTTTCTAGGTTCTCTAAAGCTATCTAAAACTTTGAAAACTCCTATAACTATGCCCCTTGGATTTTTGGACTTTTTTTATTTGTAAGATTTCATTACCATTCAAAGCATCAAGGCTAAGACATTGACTTATTCCGTGAATGTTTTCAAATTTAAAAAATTTATGGACAAAATTGTTTTGGAGGAAAATTATTTTCACTTATGTGCCTATTGAGAAGTTTGATGTAACTTATTTTCACTTATTTTCCTAGACTTTCTTTCATTTCATAAACTTATATTATCTACACACAACTTTCTCTCATTTTTTGAAACATATAGAAGTTCTCTTTAGTGTTTCATTTCCCCTACTTTGAGGGTAGGCTAGTTATATTCTCCATGATAATCATCCATATGCCAACTATAAATCCTACAAATACAAAAAAAAATTCATTCATTCATTGATTATGAAGTAAAATAGTTATTTGTAATGTATATAGAGTGATACTGTTGTGAATATTTGTCTCTCTTGTAAATCAAATAAGCACAAGATTTACTAATTGTGGAAATTGAACCCAAGTAATAGATCAAAATCACTCACAAAATTGCTAATCAAACATGCAAAATTCGCACAAAAGGAGACTGAAATTGGAGCATAACTTAATCCTGTATTGAATAAGTGTACGTTATCCAACCATATGAGGTAATAGGCTTATCAAATATATAATTACATGAGAGATTCAAAAGCACTAGGTTTCTATTCGAATTGGTCAAAAAGCAGGCTTACTAAATCTAGTCAAATCCCCCGTAGGTGCAAGAAGATCTTTCCAAATCTATGAAGATGATCACAAACAGGATAAAGAAAGTGGGAAAGATGATAAGTGATGGAAAGACAACTCATTCATCATTTTGTTTGGATAAAAGGAAGGAGGATGGTTTGGGAAAAAAACAAGGCAAGTTCTGCTAGACTAGTTTTTCCTTTGTTCCTTAAAACTGTTGTAAAGCAAGGAAGCTTTCAGAAAAATCAGAACTCTGCTTTTAGGAACTATGAATAAAAGAAGATTTGCTAAAATAGTTTCCAATATGATTCCAAAGTGCTCCATGACCTATTTTAGAACGTATTAACTTCTAGGTGCATGTGGAAGCCAACTAGCATAGAGAGGAATAAGACAAAAATGATTAATTTATGTCAAACATGGGTAACTATGGGTTGATGATTTTAAAAGCCCCCCTTAAGCCTAACTTCATGACTAAATATCAGAAAATTATAGGGCCTAGCAACAAGACTTAGTCACCCTTTTACATACTGCATGTCTATACAACCAAGGAAAGAGGAAAAAACCTAGTGGAAAAAATCCTCCCTTAAACATGGATAGGAACCAAAATTTTAAAAATATTGTCATCAATCATGATTCACCACATGATCAACAATCCCTAGCAGTAATTTGAGATTATTGGAGGTATTCTCACAAAACACTTTGGTGAAGATGTCTAATACTTTCTCTATAGATGCACAGTAGAGTAGACCAATGGTACCATCATGCACAAGCTCCCTGATGTAGTGCATATGGATCTCAATGTGTATGGTTCTCTATGTTTGAACTAGATCATTGGAGATCCAAATGGTGCTTTGATTGTCACAATATATGACTATTGAAAACTATGATTCAAAACCACATTTTCCAAGTATTCCCTGCAACCATAAACATTGAGTAGCTGCATTCACAACTCCTCTATACTCTGCCTCTGTAGATGAGAGTGCTATGGAACTTTGCTTATTACTTGACTAGCTTATTGGTCCTCCTGCAAGCATGAATACATATCCTGAAGTAGAATTTTGATCTGTGTTGTCACCTGCCCAATCACATTTAGTAAATCCAACTAGCTCTAAGTCATATTTTGCTTTATAAAAAATCCCATGAGTCCTTGTTCCCTAAACGAAGTTTAGGATCCTCTTGGTTGCTCTCCAATGGATCTTGTGAGGCTGATCCATGTATCTCAAATCCAAATTAACTGCATAAGATGAGTCAGGTGGAGTACGTGTAAGTAAATAAAACACCCGATCAACTGCTTATATAGTGTGTTATTTACCATAGGAGAAGAACATGCTTCCTCAAGCTTAACTCTTGAAAGGAATGGGGTCTTGCTTGGCTTGCAATATTTCATACTGAACTTGGTGAGAAAATATAAAGCATACTTGGACTAATGAAATTTGATTCCATGTTGGAATTGAGCAATTTCGAGACCCAAGATATGGCTCAACAACCCGAAATCTGTCTTGGAAAATGCATGGTTCATTGCATTCTTCAAGGAGGTCATTGCATTCTTCAAGGAGACCATTACATTGAACTTCCTGCAATCAGTAAGTCATCCACATAAAGAAAAATAATCATTAAATAACCATGAATTAGCTTCAAATAAACATTAGGATCAGACTTGCGAACAAAACTCAGTGACATCAGAAAGCCATCAATCTTGACATACAAAGCCTCGGGGTCTTGCTTGAGCCCTGTTGCCACCTTTCACACGCCTGGGGGGGGACCATGGAATAAATATTCAAGATAGTCAGTGTGTCCTTGGGGGAAAGTCTCGAGTCAAGGCTGTCACCTTGTTGTTGACTCCTCCGTTTAGGCTCAACTCCTAATGAAGCCAAGGGGGGTAGACCCTATTAAGTTACTAAGGCAAATTACTTTAGTATGATGATTTTAAATTGAGATAGTTGCTTAGGAGTTTCAAATTAACCATAAATAACCATAGATGACAAGATGAAAAATTAGCACAATAAAGCACAATGCTGACACACAATATATATATATATATCAAAAGATTTAAACACATGACCAGTGCCTTAAAAATGGAGTCATAAAATAATCAAATGTACTTGCATGTGCTTGGAGTGATTTTTTTGCAATTGCCTCTTGGTACATTTTAAGTTAATATGGAATATGATTGGATTAAATTAGGCAATGCGGGACTCCAGATATACCTGAGGGGTACTTGGAGTATGTGCAAAAATAAACATTCACGGATACCCGCAAGGAATGTGTGGGCTGAATGGAGTCTCTGAGACTATGTTCATAATACACACAAAGGTGTAACAGAGATTGGCACCTCGAGGTCACTGTCCAAGAGTTCCCACTTCCTTTGGGTATTTTTCCATCGTTTACGGTTTGATTGAGGCATTAGATTTTTGCCTGATGGTGGTTAATTGGGGAAGGTGAAACCTAATTAATCTAGTCACTCACAGTTATTTTGATGCATCTTCACTAATCATATGAACCGCAACCAAGTGCATAGCATACACACTAGAGTCTTGTCAATTTTAGTAAATTTTAAAGGATGTGTTTTTAGAAAGAAAAACCCTCCAGGAACCTCTTTCGGTCCAAGTGGACCTCAATAAAGGAATCAAGTAGGGGTTTGATTTTAAATTATTGTTTGCAGAAATTAATCACAAGTACCAAAAAAGAAGCAAACCATAGGTTTTCTAATTAGTCCTACCACGCATCGCGTTCCCCTTTTGGGTCAATCGGGAAGTTGTGGGGTAGGTATTAAAGTTACTTTGATACTGTAATATGGAACATATGATAAAGTAATCAAATCATATTATTCTGCATAAATGAAACTAATCTAGAGTGAAAAATAAATAAGAAAATGAAAAAAATAGAAAAAAAAGGGTGAATCCCCCAAGGGGGGATGGGGAATGGGATCGAAAGAGCCTATTTGGAGAAATTTTTTACTATCAGTCGTTACAATATTAGAAAAATTATATGAATCCTCTTGGTTCTTATACAAAATGAAACCAAGGCTTTAAAAAATAGAAAAATTAAAGATTACAATAAAAAAAGGGAGACCCCTGGGGAGATTTGGATGGCCCAAAAGCCACTTTCGTACATTAGCTTATCCTCTTTATGTTATTACTGCTAGAAAATAGTGAGCTTATTAGAATGAAATATTCCAAAAATCACTTTGATAGTATCATTGGGTTAGCCTATTTAAAAAAAAAAACTAAGTTAAAACTAGTTAAAACGGTAAAAACAGAACCAAGGAAAGCAAGCTTTCTTTGGGGTCTTGGATTGCATTTGGGGAAGCCAATGTGATATGCACTAATTTCTGTATTTTATATTTTAAAATAGAAAATATAAATCTAATGCATGCAAACTATTGATTCTCTTTAAATTGCCATGCAAAATAGACGATTTCCCTAAAGTAGATCTAGAATGCTTTATGAAACTTTTTAGAATGAGATCTAATATATGAGCCTTGAGACAATAGATATATGTTAAGTTTTACTTTAAGATAATAGATATAAATAATATCAAACCTTGTAAACAAAGTAACCAGGTAAAATTTTGATTTTTAGGAGGAAGAGAGAGAAAGAATGTTGGAAGCCTGGGAATGTTGGGCTTTGGAGTTTGCTTTGGTGGAACTCCAAGGGACTATGTCCTCAAAAAGATCCTAAATATGAGGAATATTACAGCTAGATCAACCCCTTATACAAGTGATATCACCTACAACTTAGAAATCATTGCATAAACAGATGGTTAAAACATGGGTGTTGCTGGAAAAAGAAAATTAGAAAGCATGTAATTGAACTTAAAATACATGCAGCTCCAAGAGATCTGAAACAAGTGAACCGTAAGAGAATAAATAAAAATAGAATGATCTCTTACCTTAGCATGAGGGAGATCTCTCCTTCAAGGCCAACAATTAACCAACAAAAAGAAAAGATCAATAATATAGATTATACCTCATAAGCACTTGACAATCACCATCCACACATCAAAAGTATTACACCATAGATCTTGCCTCCAAAGCTTATTTATTCCAAAATAGTACACAATATAATAGAAACAACTCTTCAATCCAACTCTAACTAGCTTAGAAGAAGAAAATTATGCTTTATTTATAACAAAAATTGGAAACCTAGCCTATAGGGGGAATAATTACCAAGGAGAGAGAGACTGTAGCTGCATGTGGAGTCAAGTCGAGCTTGATTTGAGTCTATCTGAGTCTAATATGAGTCTCACTGATTTTGACTGACAATCAGAGAGCTGATCAGACTGACACATCAACTGGTTAAGTGAAACATCAAACAAATCACATCTAGATGGGCCCACACATGTGGAAGAGAGAGAGAGGGCGCAATTCCCAAGATTGCATGTTGTGATGCACTCCATGTTCATCCCAGATCACCTCCTTCTATCAAGGAATGGTCAGATCTAGTCAATCCAAAGCAGATGCAACTGATTTCAGTCAAATTGGAGCAAAATGCATTGATTTAGGAATTTGGATTTGCTCCATTATTTAATTAATTTTTAATTAAATTAATTAATATTTGATTTTTTGGATTTTTGACCCAAGTGATGGAAAAATCAATCAAAACTTAGGAAAAGTGGGTTTATGGGTTTACCAGGTGCTCTATGTTAGAAAATGAGCCCCCCCATGACTGAAACTGATTTCTAAGCCCACTTTTATTACAAAAACAAATTTTCCATTTAGACTATAAAAAATTAGCTGATGTTTTGGAAAAAAATAAAACTTTAAAAAAATTTAAAAAATTAATAAAAATTAAAACCTAGGGGGACTTATACATGTTCATATGACTTGACCATAATGCCTAGCATGTTTACAAATTGACACATGGACTCTAATAACCTCAATAGGCCTAAATGCCAAGCCGACCACCCCAACTTTGGAGGTATTGAGTGAAAAACTCATAAATTATCAGTCAATTATTCAGCAACGAATAATAACCAAGGGAAAAAAACACTTTGGGTTGATCGGATTGACAAATAAAGTCCAAGATACTGAGTCTTTTATAGACACTATCATGATAGAACATTTTATTACAACTCCCCTACGAGGTATGAACATGTGATATAGTACAACAACTACTTCCCATAAGCAATTCTACAGGTCTTTTGAAGTCCGAACAAATCATCTTTGTCTGGTTCAACATGCTGACTTGATAAAAAACCTCTAATTACAAAATAGGTGGTAACATCTGGCTCCAACTGCAGGACGTGTGCTCGATCTGGTCATAGGGAAAGGAGAGGATATGATAACACCTGAATCTCTGGTTTATATACCATGTAAAAACATCTCAACTTGATAAGAAAACCTCAGTAGCACAAGCTTTATATAAAAACCAAATGAACCACTAAGCTGATTTATTTAAACAAAATAAATGTATCAAACTAATGAATTTTTTATTATTATTATAGCTAAGTACAAAATAGAAATGCAGAAAGTAAATGATCTCTTTTAAGGAGCTTATTTTCCTACTCTAAGCATGATATAAAAAGGTTTAAGTGTAATCAGAAATCCAATGTAACCACCTAAGCATTTTATTGACATAAAAAATGTGTGCCTTATCTTTGGTTACTAGCTAAAGTAAGGATACTTTTATTAGAAAATGCAAACCTACGTGATGATCTGGAATGGGTAGGTTGGATGGGAAATCATACGCATGAATAATGTCGTCAAACTTCTTCCCAAATTGGTAGGTTATTGCGCAGGATACTTCTATCCATGACTAGATAGAGTTGATGTACAAATCAAAATGATGAGGCAGATTGACTACACCATCATACTTATCATCAAGGCTTGTCGGATGATAAATCATTGTATAAGCCCCAAGTGGCTCCAAATCATAAGGAAACTCTATATGTGAAGATGGTAGTTGAGACTGATATTCTACTGACTGCATCACATCTGTCTTTTCACAACACTGTGTTGCAGTTGCAACATTTTCCCAAAATTCCAAAAAATTTCAGGACCCTCCTTTGCTTGGATTAGTTTGATTTTCTTCTTTGATTTGATCTAATGATTTTCTAGAAAGNTTTTTTTTAGATTTTCCTCTAGTGCTTGAAACAATCCACTGTTTGATCAAACTTGATTGTTGCCTTTGGATACAGTCTTAGCTTGTTGGCTCGGTTTGTTGCTCAATCAAATCAATTGTTGTTGTCGGTTTCAAAAGCGTATACAAAAGAATCCATTGGAATCCTGCCTGTCTATTGCCAGCCTGCAATCAAGAAGCAGCGAGGAACCTCTTTAAAGCTTGTTTCCAATGAGCTCTTCTTCGAGCTAACCTCATATAGTAGTTCTGTGTTTGAGATGTCTCATATTCTGGCATGGGGAATATATTTACCCGAGTTACCAACACATGTGAGAGAAGTCCTTACCGGCAGACAACAGAGTAATCGGAAGTTGATTTGGTTAGTGCTCCTACTGTTGCGGCAAATTAACAAGTCTTGGTTTGAACGTTTTCTCCGATACGTTCGTTTTCACATCAGCTATGTTCTGGTTTACATTGGGATGATTTGTTATTTCTGTCTCCGCCGTTGCGGATGGAAAAATACTAACTCTCCCGATTATTTCTTTGAGGTTTCAGGTCCCGCTTTGTTATTTTCGTCGCTCCGTGAGCTGTGGGATTCCACCGTTGCGGCTTCCGAAAGCGCTAACCTTTTCGATCTTTTATTGTTTCCACTTCCAATTCAAACCTTGCATTGCGGAATGGTTTATCATTTTTTCTTCCGTCGTTGCGGATCCCAAAGCAACTAAGCATCCGAAGTCCAAAACACTCCACCAGCGGATGCGTTAGTCTTTAGTCGCACGTGTCTTTAACCTTTCCTTTTCCGCCATTGCGGCTAGGAAAGTCATTCATCTTCTGATGTAAATACCTTTTGACTTCTGATTGAGATTTTTCCTGCCCGTGGGTCACGTCTCCTTAACCTTTTCTTCTTCGCCGTTGCGGCTCCCTTTCCCATTATCGCTCCGATGTTCCGATGATTAGTATTGTGAAGTTCCGCTACGGATGTCTCCGCGGATAGATTAGTGGTTTGACCATCCGGCGTTGCGGAAGCTATTATCCTTGCGGCCTCCGATCCTTAGTTTTCTGCCCGCCGAGGTGAGTTCGTGTTTTCGCCTGATGCTTCCACTCTATTTTCCTATGGCGGTTACTATGTTATTTTTGGTGTTTTCTTCGGAGGATGTCGAATAGTCCATATGCAACTTCGCTTGAGCTAAATAATCTGTCTTTTGGGATTTTGATTTTAGGATATGAACTCACCGGATTTTTCTTTGCATTATCATGCATTAAATTTCATTTTACTAGATGTGTTTTTTGACACATTTTGTGTACTCTGTCAACGATAAATGGTCTAAGAACAGTCTGTGTTTATGACAGGACGATTACTGCGAGTAAGATGTGTTTAAAATACGAAGTAGAAGGGAGGCGGCAAAGAAGGAAGTGGTTGAGGAACAAAGAAGCAGAAGCAGAGAAAAGAAGAAGAAAGTTAGGTTTAAGCTCTACGGGATCCAGCAAGAGACCAATGAATGACTAAGTAAAATAAATAGAGGCAGAGGCCCATACTTGGAAAAGTTTGACAGTTACCAAGCTGGTCCCTTTTCATAAAATTGTTTTTCTGTTAAATCTGAAATGTAACGTTTGTATGAATCATCAACACTCACAAAGGACAAAATTGTGAGATTAAACGGTTGGGGGAGCCCAAAGGTCATGAAGGGGCAGCCCAAGAGTTTTCCTTGTTGTATAAATATAGGAGAATTAGAGGGAATGAGGGACTTTTTCCCAGTTAGATTTGTGAAGACATATTGTAAGAAGAACTATTTCCTTTTGCTATAGATAATTATAGTTTTCCTGTTGGAGAAAGCTTGGTGGAATATTCAAATGTTGTGCTATTGATTTGTTGAAGAGGAACTATTTTGTTTTCATCTTTGTGTCCATTAACTGTGAGACCGTTCTAACTCTTTGAACCTATGTTCTTGTATGAATGTTCTCTATTTTATTTTATGAATATTTCCACTATGAGTAATGAATGTTGTTCATAAACAATTGGCTATCTGGTTGTTCAAATATCTTTTAATGTTCATGTGTTTTGAAAGAGGTATCAGCTATCTGTGATTTTTCATAATGCATGTAAAAATTACATTACTCATTAATGAATGATAACTTTTCTCCCTATGGATAGGTTAGGTAGTTAGTTGTAATTTCTTGCTGTGTGTGATTTAGATGCGAGAGAGTTTAAGACGAGAGGTAAGAACCTGCACATCACATTGTGACCGCTCCTCGTATTCTATGTTAATCTGCATGTTAAATAGGCACTTGCATATCATACTTAAGTCAAAAAATACAAAAATATATATGGTGGACCGAGCCGTAACCGGTAAAACCTTTTTTTTTTGTTACTTGACCTACGGCAGCCGGACCGCAAACTGAACGGATTCCCTACACCAAATAGTCATGGGCTAGTTGGGAACATTGACTGGGGAGAATCCCTTGTTGTTGTTTCCTACGAATTTACAGGCCTCAACAGTTCTGGCACTAGAAGGAGGGCCGCCAGTGTATGGCTGGCCGTGAAATTTTTTTTCACAAGATTACCCCACCAGTAGATGTTTTGAAGCTTGTAACCTGACCCAAGTACTTACAGGTTTTGATTCTACCTTTGAAGCAAGTAAGATTGGTTTCACCTTATGTTGATCTTTGCTCAGACTCCTGTTCTTTTATCTGTGCTCATGGCTGGTGTAAATGTGAATCAGCCCAACCCTCTACCGGCTTGGAGAGATAGATCACCTTTAAACCTCACACCTCCATTGCATAACCTACCTCAAGCTTTTGATAATCTGTTACCTAAGTTTAACCCCGAGGAAAGGATTACTGTAGATGACCACTTGCAAAGTTTCTATTTTGTAGTAGAAGGGTTAAAGGCTGGGGAGTACGAAGATGTTGTCTGTAGATTATTCCCTCACACCTTGAAAAGGGCAGCTTCTTCCTGGTATTTCGGTTTGCCGGTAAACTCTATTCCTGATTGGGACACTTTCAAAAGAATGTTCAGAAGGAAGTACACAGCCCAAAAGACACATGCATCACTAATGAAAGGTCTTAGTTTGTTAAGAAAAGAGAAGAATGAGAAGGTACATAGTTTCACTCAAAGATTTTCAACATACCTAAAGAACTTTTCTGAAGCTGACAGACCCTCTGACAAGGTCTTAATTGAATATTTCACCTCCGCCCTAGGACCTGAATTAGCTATGTTTTCCAAAATGAAAACCAAGCCTACGTTGGTAGAGACTTATGAAGAAGCAGAAAAGGTAGAGGCTGAAAAGGAAAGTATAGAAGACTATCCTGATCAACTAAGAGAAAAGACTATCAAGAGAAGAACATTATTGATGTCTAAACCTCAAGCTGAACAATCACATGATTATCAGGGAATGATGAAAATGATGCAAAATATATCCAACAGAATAATAGATCTGGAGAAAGGGAGGGAATCTCAGAAAACTCACAAACCCTACTACCAAAAAAGAGAGGATAGAAACCAATGGAAAATACCTCCACCAAATTTACCATCAATAAACATAACAGAAGTAGGGGGGATAATTTCTGCACTTTTCACCAACAACCTCATTCTGAAAAGAAGTGTCCTCAATGGTTAAACTCGATGACATTGGTGATGAATAAGCTGCTGGACTCTAAATTGACTAAAGACAGTTGTAAGGAAGAAGAGAAAAACTAGACCATAGAGATACAAGACGATGATACCATGTTCTTATGGAATGGTAGCTCGCTTTTCAACATAGAAGAGAATGCTTTTAAATCTGTATGTACACCAATAGCAACAAAAGATACGGACCTAGCAATTAAATACAAGGAAAAAATTGCAGGAGACGGTCAAGAGACAGATTGATGTAAATATTAAAGATAAAACACCTAAAGTCACCACTGTCAACCAGGAAACCGAGCCAATCAGTGAGCCTGTCAAACTTGTGGAAGAACATGCAGGTGTTAATGAGGGAAACACTAAAGAAACTGAACAATTTAAAGAGGATATACCCACTCAAAACCAACCAAGAGAAGAAGACATAGAACCAGGTTGGGAAGAAAAAGCTGAAACCTCGCCTTTTCTTTTGACCCTAGAAATGCTGAATCATAATGTGCATAATTGCTTGGTAGATTCTGGAT
The DNA here is from genome assembly GCA_001517045.1 of Pseudotsuga menziesii. Taxonomy (NCBI): domain Eukaryota; kingdom Viridiplantae; phylum Streptophyta; class Pinopsida; order Pinales; family Pinaceae; genus Pseudotsuga; species Pseudotsuga menziesii. The sequence continues at coordinate 62,293 of LPNX010607998.1, forward strand.
CAGCGGTGAATGTTATGCCACTGGAGGTTTGCAAAAATATTAATGGATAGCCAGAATCCACAGCTTGGGAAGTAATGCAATTAGATAGCACAGGAGTCAAAGTAGTGGGAGAAATGAAAAATGTTCTCATTCTCTTTTCTGTAAACAACAAGATATGCCAATTTATTGACATTATGGTGGCAGACATACCAGGTGGATATGGGCTTATTCTCAATCGAGATTGGTCAGCCAGATTAAAAGGTTATTTTGCTTCAGACTGGTCTCATTTATGGTTGCCTCTTAAGGGTACCACTAATCGGATTAAAATTTTGAGAGAGCCTTACATGAAGCATACTGTCACCAGGCTGGGAGAGGGAAATGAATCTGTTAATTCTGTCTTGGGAAATTATCTAACCGAGCTTAAGCTAAGACATCATACAAAAAGAAAGGCCAATTCTAAGATTAACTATCAGCCTGAGCTCCTTCAACTTCCTAAGGCTGATGAAGATGAATGTAGACTAGTAGATATGGTCTCAATTTAAAAAATGGTACACTTAGACCATGGATAGAATTTTGACCTTCACCACAGTCGAGCCCTTTAACTCGTTTGATTGAATATTTTTAAGGGAAGACACACATTTTCTTTTCTTTTCTTTTTTCCTTGTACATAAATAATGTTGTTTTTCTTTAATGCTTTGATGCTGTTTTCTTTTTTATTATTTGATTTGATGTTGTTTTCTTTTGATTTAAATGCTTTGTTACTAGTTCTTTTTATTTTTGAATAAAGAGCAAAACTTTTGGTTGCAATGGAAACATCAGGGTTCTTAATTAACTAAAATCTTGAGCAAAAGACTATGCTTTGAAACATAGAATGTCTTCTAGTAGCAATGTTCCTAATTGGCCCTGCATTCATTGAAGTTATACTTAACCCCTGTAAATAACTCAGAAGTAACAGGTCTGGAATACTATTTCGAGGCTCCATCCATTTCACATCTAAGATGTCCAAGGGAGTGAAAGCAGAGGACCCATGGAAAGGAAGCAAAGTAGACAGTACATCATATATAAATGATCCCATGCCATAATTTCAAAAAAGCTAAAAGCTATCAAGAGTCAAAAATCCTTAAAGAAACAATACATATCAAAGCAAAGTATCAAAAGCATGAATCTCAAATTGCCAAAAGTTCCTCTCCGTCTGTGAGATGAAAAGCCAATTCTTCTCTCACATAAAAGGACACTATGGATAGAGGAGCCTGAATAAAATTCAGAAAGAAATGCAGATGGAGGACTCAAAAGAACTAAAGTTCAAATGGCACAAAAGTGCAGTTGGCATGGGAATGAAAAACACCGGGATAATGTTGTTTACTATCTGTTACAATCCTGTGGTGTCCAAGCTGGAGACTACCTAAAGACAGGAAAAAATTAATCTCACTTACTAGACCTCAAAAGAGTTATTCAGACTCGCAAATGTTTCTGATGTTACCATTTCCCAATGAATGGACTACTTCTCAATTATCTAAGTGCATGAGTTGGCCAACTTAGGAATACAAACATCTAGAATATTTCAGCTTCTATTCAGACAGTCTTGCACTGGGAACGAGTTAAGTCAGAAATCTGGGGTTCACCAGGTAGTCGCCAATTGTTGTAGCTGCAACATTTTCCCAAAATTCCAAAAAAATTTAGGACCCTCCTTTGCTTGGATTAGTTTGATTTTCTTCTTTGATTTGATCTAATGATTTTCTAGAAAGATTTCTAATGCTTGGATTGATCTACCATTTGTTTTAGATTTTCCTCTAGCGCTTGAAACAATCCACTGTTTGATCAAACCTATTGTTGCCTTTGGATACAGTCTCAGCTTGTTGGCTCGGTTTTTTGCTCAATCAAATCAATTGTTGTTGTCGGTTTCAAAAGTGTATACAAAAGAATCCATTGGCATCCCTCCTGTCTGTTGCCATCCTGCAATCAAGAAGTAGCGAGGAACCTCTTTAAATCTTGTTTCCAATGAGCTCTTCTTCGAGCTACCCTCGTATAGTAGTTCTGTGATTGAGATGTCTCGTATTCTGGTATGGGGAATATATTTACAAGAGTTACCAACACACACAAGAGAAGTCCTTACTGGTAGACAACAGAGTAATCGGAATCTGATTTGGTTAGTGCTCCCGCCGTTGCGGTAAATTAACAAGTCTTGGTTTAAACATTTTCTCCGATACGTTCGTTTTCACATCGACTATGTTCTGGTTTACATTGGGATGATTTGTTATTTCTGTCTCCGCCGTTGCGGATGGAAAACTACTAACTCTCCCGATTATTGCTTTGAGGTTTCGGGTCCCGCTTTGTTATTTTCGCTGGTCCGTGAGTTGTGGGCTTTCGCCGTTGCGGCTGCTGAAAGCGCTAACCTTTCCGATCTTTTATTGTTTCTGCTTCTGATTCAAACCTTGCATTGCAGAATGGTTTATCCTTTTTTATTCTGTCGTTGCGGCTACCAAAGCAACTAAGCGTTTGAAGTCCAAAACGCTCTGCCAGCCGATGCATCAGTCTTTAGTCGCACGTGTCTTTAACCTTTCCTTTTCCACCGTTGCGGCTAGGAAAGTCATTCATCTTCTGATGTAAATACCTTACGACTTCTAATTGAGAGTTTTCTCTCCTGCGGGTCGCATCTCCTTAACCTTTTCTTCTCCGTCGTTGTGGCTCCCTTTCCCGTTATTGCTCCGATGTTCCGACGATTAGTATTGCGAAGTTCCACTACGGCTGTCTCCGCGGATAGATTAGTGGTTTGACCATCCGACGTTGCGGAAGGTATTATCCTTGCGGCCTCCGATCCTTAGTTTTCGGCCCGCCAAGGTGAGTTCTTGTTTTCGCCTGATGCTTCCACTCTATTTTCCTATGGCGGTTACTGTGTTATTTTTGGTGTTTTCTTCAGAGGATGTCGAATAGTCCATATGCAACTTCGCTTGAGCTAAAGAATCTATCTTTTGGGCTTTTGATTTTAGGATATGAACTTGCCAGATTTTTCTTTGCGTTATCATGCATTAAATTTCATTTTACTAGATGTGTTTTTTGACACCTTTTGTGTACTCTGTCAACGATAAATGGTCTAAGAACAGTCTGTGTTTATGACAGGATGATTACTGCGAGTAAGATGTGTTTAAAATATGAAGTAGAAGGGAGGCGGCAAAGAAGGAATTGGTTGAGGAACAAAGAAGAAGAAGCAGAGAAAAGAAGAAGAAATTTAGGTTTAAGCTCTACAGGATCCAGCAAGAGACCAATGAATGACTGAGAAAAATAAATAGAGGCAGAGGCCCAGACTTGGAAAAGTTCGACAGTTACCAAGCCGGTCCGTTTTCATAAAATTGTTTTTCTGTTAAATCTGAAATGTAACATTTGTATGAATCATCAACACTCACAAAGGACAAAATTGTGAGATTAAACGGTTGGGGGAGCCCAAAGGTCACAAAGGGGCATCCCAAGAGTTTTGCTTGTTGTATTAGCATAGGAGAATTAGAGGGAATGAGGGACTTTTTCCCAGTTATATTTGTGAAGACATATTGTAAGAAGAACTATTTCCTTTTGCAATAGATAATTACAGTTTGCCTATTGGAGAAAGCTTGGTGGAATATTGAAATTTTGTGCTATGGATTTGTTGAAGAGGAACTATTTCGTTTTCAGCTTTGTGTCCATTAACTGTGAGACCATTCTAACTCTTTGAACCTATGTTCTTGTATGAATGTTCTCTGGTTTATTTTATGAAGATTTCCACTATGAGTAATGAATGTTGTTCATAAACAAATGGCTATTTAGTTGTTCAAATATCTTTTAATGTTCATGCGTTTTGAAAGAAGTATCAACTATCTGTGATTTTTCATAATGCATGTACAAATTACATTACTAGTTAATGAATGATAACTTTTCTCCCTAGGGATAGGTTAGGTAGTTAGTTGTAATTTATTGTTGTGTGTGATTTAGATGCAAGAGAGTTTAAGATGAGAGGTAAGAACCTGCGCATCACATTGTGACTGCTCCTCGTATTCTACGTCAATCTACATGTTAAATAGGCACTTGCATATCATACTTAAGTCAAAAAATACAAAAATATATACGGTGGACCGGGCCGCAATCAGTAAAACCTTTTGTTTTTGTTACTTGACCTACGATAGCCAGAACGCAAACCGGACGGATTCCCTACACCAAACAGTCACATGTTAGTTGGGAACGTTGACTGGGGAGAATCCCTTGCTGTTGTTTCCTGCGAATTTCCAGGCCTCAACACACTGCTTCTTAATGTCTTCATTATTGATACCTTTGTGCGGCTCTACATGATATGACTCTGAATGATCATATAAGAGTTTTGAATGCTGCTCTTTCATACTAGCATTTTCTTGCATCTCTAGATCCATGCTTCCCTCTATGGAAGTATAGTAGATTGGAATTCCACAAGTTTCTAAATAGACACTCCCCTTACTGGATATAGCATATATCGGATTCTCAATAAGATATTCACAAAAATTCCAATAGTCATCACTGCCATCTATGTTAGATGTGATTGATTCCCCATTGCTGATATGAAGTTCTAATATCAAGTTCTCTTTTTCTTCATTACTGATTCTGATCTATGGCTCAAACTGATCATATGGATAAACTGCATGCTCCTTTTCCATATAAAAATTTCCCAAGGCCATAAGGTCCATGCTCTCTCCTTTATATATACTATAGATAGGAGAATCAACAAAACCATCAAAATTTTTTGGTTCATTATTTTCCTCATAGACTAGATTTTCCATGAATGTCCAGGACTCCTCTTCAACATTTTTGTCGAACATAAGGGAGTCTTCGTCACTTGTATCATGCTCTAAGTTATACTTGTCCTCATTTTCATATTCATCTTCTTCATATAAATGATCACTAGGAAGTAACCCTTCTAGACCGTCATCATTATATGGAGAACAGGTAGGAGTCCCATTATGCACATTACGGTTTTCATCATAAGTTTCACTATAAGATTCTGCAATGGTTTCATCCTTAGGTATATCTAGAGTACAGATGTGATCATCATCACTAAAATAATCATGAAAGCATTCCCAATGATCATTATTCACTGTTGATGTTACATGAGGAGGGTCTTCAACAATTTTTTCAATTAATGGCCCTTCATGCACTGACTCAATGGGATCATAATGGATTTTTGAATGTTGGGCATTGTACACCTTGTTGATACTAGATATCTTAGTATATTTCATATGAAAATATTTCCAAGGAAATAAGTACTTCAAATTGGTCTCAATGAATGATTTAGAATTAAATGATTCAATATCATTTCCATCATAATGCCACTGCTTCAAAAATATTTCGAATAATTTTGTAAGGGAAGTAATAGATTTCTCAGGAAAACACTCATGAAGCCAACATGGAGTGTCCCCTTGCAGAGAATGATAAAACATCGCCATCATATGATCCTCATGTTGAATGTTGTTTTTACTCATATGTGACAAAAAAATCATAACATGGAATCTGGCTGAGTGATCATTTTCATCTCCCAAAAATCCTGAAATGGGTCACATCTGGCTTGTGCCCACTCCAAGCTTTGAAATGAGTAATACCATAAATATGCCTATGTGGCACCATGTTATGGATATAGGATGCATATTTTATATCCTCGTCCCAAAACTTTGGTGGTAAAGTTTTATCCTCCATTATGCAAGTCTCCATCTCCTTCAGTCATCTGTTCTTTCTCTTGCCAACACCATTTTGTTGTGGTGTGTAAGGAATAGAATGTTGCATCTGTATCCTACATATTTGAAATAATGGATGAACTCATACTTGACATACTCACCTCCATTGTTAGATCTAAGGATATTGAGTCTCCTCCCATACTGGTTCTCAACTAAGGCTCGAAAGAGCTTGAAGAGGTAAAAAACTTCAGACTTGTTCTTTAGGAAATAGACCCAACAATACTCGGAAAATTCATCTATGAAGGTGAGTGCATATTTGGATTGACTCATGGACATATGAGGAAATGGACCAGCAATGTCACAATGGATCAACTCAAGGGGAGCAAAGGTTCTTTCATGACTATCTCTCTCATACTTGTGCTCTAGGTGTTTTCCTAGGATACAACCTTCATAGAATCCTTTAGAAAACTTGATCTTTGGTAACCCTATGACCATATCTTTATCAATTAAATCAGAAATATACTTATAATTAATATGGCCAAATATTTCATGCCAAATCTTGTTTTCTTCATTAGCATGAGTAAGAAGAGAAGAGGGTTTTCAGTATGGTAGAAAATGGGAAAACCTGTATACCTTCGAAGTGGGATTAACGGCACCTTTTTCTACGAATTTACCATTCGAAATATCTGTGATTTCAAATTCAATGGGGAAGAAGATGAATTTCTTTGGAGATTGAGTGTGAGTCATCTGATACATTGACAATATATTAGAGGCAATACTTGGAGCATACAACAGATTATTGAACTTACCATGGCCAAGATCAATCCTACCCTTCCCCATACTGTCAATCAGAGAGTTATCTCCCAAAACTATTGTTGGACCTTTCGACATGTCAAGAGAGTAAAATATCTCCCTTGTCAAAACCATATGTTTGGAAGCTCCAGAATCAATGATGAAGCTAGGTGAGCTTGAGGTGCCATCAACCAAAGCATGTACTCTCTCCTTGTCATCTGAATTTGATCCTCCTTCCCTCTGCTTTGAGCAATCAGGAAGGGAGATGTTGTTCTTCTCCAGGAGTTGGGTCAACATGTCAATTTTATTTTTCATACAAGAGCTCTTAGGATGATTTCCCTTACCGAAGCATGTGCACTTGCTCATTTCTCCTTTGTTCTTATTCTTCTGGAAGTTCTTCTTGGATCCTAAGGGATCCTCTTGAGAATTTGACTTGTCTCTCATTTGCTCAGGTGGATTTTTGTTTTTTTTCTTTCTTTTTGAATCCACCTTTGAGTCTCCAACAACCAAATCTTGGTCTTTGGAATTTTTGATGGTTCCCATCATCACCATTTTATCTTTCTCTTGGGTGAGGAATTCCAACTTGGCAAGCTTAGGCATCTTCCAGGTTCAAGATGTCAATTTAGTGGCATGGAAGGTAAAAAAAACATTTAATAGTCAGGACCAAGCTTAGAGAGTATGGTCAAGACTATTTTCTCTACCTTCTTTTCTATCCCACATTGTTTTGACTGCAAAACAAGGGCCTTAAACTTCATAAAGAAGTGTTTTAATGATTCGAAGCTACTTGGACTCAAGAAGATCAATTCATTCTTGATTTGATGTCTTCTCAGCTAATCTGTCTTTCCAAAAATATATTCAAGCTTATCCCACACCTCATTAGGATATTTCAATGAATGAAGATGAAAGATGACGTCTCTTGAAATGCTCAAACAAAAAAGACCATAGGCCCCATCCCTCTTGTTGTGCCATTTGATTTTGTCTGCAACTACATTGGGATGTGCCTCAGTAGCCATGGTAACTTGGTAGAGACCTTTATATCTCAAAAATATCTCCATCTTAGCTTTCCATTCGAATAAATTGAATGGAGTCAAGATGATCCTTTGAGATTGGTCCATATCTCTACTCTTGTGCCCTTCAGTCAGCAGAATGTGTTCCCAGTCAGTGATGTCGAACCTGCAATAAAAATTTGGAAGGAGATAAATCTATCTACAAAGGTTCTAATACCATGTGGAAATTGAACCCAAGTGATAGATCAATTACACTCACAAACTTGCTAATCAAACATGCAAAATTCACACAAAACGAGAGTGAAATTGGAGCATAAATTAATCATGTATTGAATAAGTGTACATTAGCCAAACATATGAATTAATAGGATTCTCAAATATATAATTACATGAGAGATTCGAAAGAACTAGGTTGGTGTTTAAATTGGTCAAAAAGAAGGCTTACTAAATCTAGTCAAATCCCCCATAAGTGCAAGAAAATATTTCCAAATCTATGAAGATGCTCACGAATAGGCTAAAGCAAGTGGGAAAGCTAATAAGTGATGGAAAGACAACTCATTCATGTTTTTTTTGGAGAATTGGAAGGAGGATGATGTGGGAAAAAAACAAGGCAAGTTCTCCTAGACTAGCTTTTCTTTTGTGCCTTAAAACTGTTGTAAAGCAATGCATCTTTAAGAAAAAGTAGAACTGCGCTTTTAGTAACCAGGGTTAAAAATAGACTTCCTAAAATAGTTTCTAGGATGATTCCAAAGCGCTCCATGACTCAGTTTAGCAAGTATTGACTTCTAGGTGCATGTGGAAGCCGACTAGCATAGAGAGGAATCTAGGAATCTAGGAATAAGGAAAAAATGATTAATTAGTGTCAAATATGGATAACTGTAACTTGATTATTCTAACATTAATACACAAAGCTTTAGCTATATCTATTTATGAAATTATTTATTTAAATTGTGAGAATGAGCTAATGGAAATTGAATTTAAAATTTGATATATATTTTTCATCTAAAATAATGTAAAGATTGATATTCAACAATTAGACGTATATTTATATAAATATATTTTTTAATCTATCCAATTTAAATTTAGGTAATGATTACTTATAAAAACACCCTTTTACACAAAAACACCATTAAAAAATTAATTATGCAATAAGCCTAAAAAAATTAGATATAAATTTGATTAAAATAATAAAAAATAAACATGTGAAAAAGGAAGTTTTAAAATATGTAATATGATAATATGCTAAAAGAAAATCTCATCATTTAGTTAAAAATGGCGAGGGTAATAGATACAACTTCGATCATGACAAAAAAAAAAACAGAACCGAGCTATTCATGAATTCATAGCATTTGGATTCTTATTACATTGAAGGATTGGCATTGTTGAGCTTATGATTCTTGAAGTTGAAAAGTGAGTTTTTCAAAATCATGTTGTTGAGCAAGTTTATTGAGTTGAATCATGACAAACGGAACTTGAGTTAGGAGTTATATATTACATTGTAAAATGTTCAATGGGTTAAATAATTTAAGTCCCACAGTTTGTGTTTGAATCAAGTGAGTACATAAAATTGAGAGACGAAAAGTGCACACTCAGTTATGAATATTTATAATGATTCCAATGTAAAAATATGATTAGAGAATAGAAGGGATGACAAGTGCATCTTATTTTAAGGGGATAACCCCTTTGTCATTGTAATTTAAATCCATTTTTAGTTGACTTTTGTAAGTAAACTCAAGTCATATTTTAAATTTGATTAAAACTAAGTTGATGGTGACCAACAACATGAACATCGAGCATGACATTGTATATGAATTGTAAGTAACCTTACATACATTTTTCATTCTTAAAAAAAGAAGAAGAAGAGGATGAAGGAATTCAAGCAAGTGGCATTAGACATCACATAGTAAAGAGATTCATGACAAGATTATGACACAAAGAACATTTAAACTAATTGAGGTCCCTCGTGTAGAATAGCATAGAAATCATTGGGTTGTGACCTTAGAATCTAGAAGGAAAAAAATGCTAAAGAAATTGGAAAAGCTAAAAGGACTATTTTCGAGTCGAGGGAAAGTTGATCATATGAGAAAGGATGAGGCTCAAGGAAATTTTTATGGGTGAAACGTAGACCATGGGTTATTTTTCCATGTTTTTTTCAAAAAATAAAGATTCTCCAATTTGCATTTTTTTAATCCTTGTTACACCCAATTTTGTTGGGGTCAACTTTTTTCATTCTTAAAATCACCAGATTATTATATAAGCTATATAGCATCCTTAGAATTTGAAATATTTTTGGAAAAATATTTCCAAATATTTTATAGTTGACATTTTAAGGTCACTTAGGATTAAGAGTAACATGCCTTGGTAGGCCCGTGTATACATGTTTCTTCCTATTTAGTTAGCAATAACTGTGCTTGAGTTACCTATGTGGACCGATATGAATGGTTGATGGACAATGAGGACTACTTCGTTAGTGGTAGAGACCTAGGAGTTTATGTACATTTATTTGTCTCTTTGCGATGAAGAAATGTTTTGGGGTGGGGTGTATATTCAGGGAGGCATGTAGGCCTTCCTAAGTGATCATGTCTATAATATAGCATATTAATGTATGTAATGTTCCCTAATGTATGATTATTTAGGGAGGGTGTATCCACTCCAACATAACATCCAAGAATAAATAGACAGTATCAAAAAAAATCCAAGAATAAATAGAATATTGAAATTTCCATCCAATCTTTCTTCTTGCTAGTTGTGTGTGGATATTTAATGGTTATCTCTGCTTGAATGCATTGTGATTTGGTATATTTCAACATAGTTATGAGTTTTCTCATATGGCCTATTAAAAGTTTCTTAAATGGTGAATAAAAGAATGGCAGATTGTTGGTTCCCAAAGATGACCAAGTTGAGCTATGGGATGGGATAGGAAGTTGATATCACAAACAAAAGAAACGAAGTTGAATGCATTCATATAAGTAAACTTTAGAATCATATTATGTTGATGATCAACCTTCATTTGTGAATTTGAAATTGATAACGTGTGATTTGAATAAAATATATATATTCGTAATTTGTGTATCTTCTTATGATAAACTACTGGGATATTATGCTGATATGGATCGACAAACACTAAAGGGAAAGTAAAAAATATTTATATTCTAAGAACCATGGTAAATGTATCCCCACCAATATTCAACCAAATTCCAAAAGATTAAGGATTTCATAAGTACTACAAAAGTATAAGCCTTATCTTATGAAAAATAATTTTCATGGACAAATGATTGTGACAACTTGAATATTTTCCTCAAAACCATGTGAACTAAGTCAAGTGAGAAATAAAACATATCATCAACAAGGTTTAAATTCCCCATAGATGAGTTCCAAAAAATGGGTCATTTTCCAAATAACCCTCTCTTAGGAGAACGCATTATGCCAATTTTTGGTTGTCCTCATTTTGGTTCTATAGTTATACAACATAAATATGAATCTAATTTACATGAATTTTCAAGTTAACAAGATGCACAATTAAAGTTAAACAATCCTTCTTTTGGAAGTTTTGAATTGTTGTTAGAGTCATATGCTCTTCAACCTATTATATTTTTGAGGACAATAAACTTGATACTAATGACCATTTAGTAAGATTGGGGAAAGGAGCAGATGGAATCTTCTCAACAATATGCAATAATATATTTTATTATTTTTTGGAATCATAAGTTGTTGTTCCTAATTAATTTAGTCAAGTACATTAGTTTTGTTCTTTTTGGTCTATGAACTTTATTCAATACATCAATCCAACTTGATTGGTAGTTTTACATGACTTCTTGATCACTTTCAATATACCATGCAATGTTTTATGCAAATCTCTTATTGAAGCTTGCAATAAAGTTTGGTTGTGTGCATAGCTCAATAGGTTAGTTATGTCTCTTTCGAATCATGCATTATTATTTTAAAGCACCAGGTATTGAAAATGTATCAATTCTTCCTCAATATAGTTTCATTCTAGGTTTAAATGTAAGGATTTTTATACAAAGTAGTAAGAAGAATTGATAAACTCCACCAAGGAATGATTCTAGTAACTAGACATACTGAATTGACTCTTCATTAGAAAGTTCCCTTTATTAATTTCAAGATTAGTAGGATCAACATACCAGTGTTCTAACAATACAAACAATAACAAAAGGATTTTTTCTAAATCTATAAGATGTGGAATGTATAATGCTAAATGATGCCTGGGGTAACTAACAAAACCATAAATGTGAACAAAACACCAAATATGTGAACGTTTTAATCTTGAATAAATAACTACTATATGAACAAGAACACAAATAATTAGTTTCAAACCAAAACAATTTGAAAAATGAGTGGTTGATTACAGTACTATATTTACGACTATAGCATAAGTGTTCTAGAGAAAATCTAGAGAAAGATATGTTACTTAAATATAGAAGAATAGACTACAACATAGAAAAAAATTCTCGTAGAAATTCTAAAATTCAACCACTTAACAAAAAGAATTCCATGAATCGAGGTCCCAAAATTAAAATTAAAATCCAAACTAGCTAGGCCAGTAATGGAAGGATATCTTATGTAGTTATTCATTCTCTTTATTTATGAATAATTTATGGATCTTCCCCAAAATACTTGCATGGGGGCCCAACATTTCATTGGACATTCAAGGACCCATTCTCAACCTTCCAAGATAGGTAGTTGATATCTTGGTGAACTTTGATGGTGAAAGAAACATGCCATCCTTTCAACAAGTTAGGAAGTATGAATTTACATTGTGTTAGGTTAATAATATTCATGATGATATTGTTTGTAGATTTTTTCCATTCACTTTCAAAGGTAAACCATCAATCCTATATGAAGTCTTCCCCATTGGCTCAATTGAAACTGGTATAATTTTAAGAAAGTGTTTCAAAATTCTTATGATGAATATTAAACTGTGATTGGGATGTTTTGGGATCTTTTTGAAACCAAACTGGAAGATGAAAATCCATCCAATATTTCAACACAAAATTTTGTCAAGCACATTATGTCCTCTATCACAACCACAAAAACCTCACCTACAATAATGAGTTAATGGTATGTACAAGATATCCCTCAAAAAATAGAAATGTTTATTTTACAAAAGGGATAACAAGCTTTAGTGAAGCAAGTGGGGAGGCTTAGATCATTGTTATAGATTTGAAACAAAATACTTTCACTCTATCTTAATCTTTTGAGGTAATCGACACACAGAGTGATGAATCCAACTTAATTGAATTAAAACCTATAAAATCAATAAACTAGGTTGTAAGAGATGATTATAGGTTTGTTTTTTCACAAGGGAAAATTAATGAAAGTAAAGGTACAATATCAAGAAAATAATTGGATCTTCATGTATGTTACAAACTCTTTGAAAACCTGAGAGAGGGCATGCCACAAACCTGGTAAATAAACTGTCATAATTATAATTTTATGAATAACCCTCTGTTTGGAGAATGTATTATGTTGGATTTTTTGTTGTCCTCATTTTTTTTCTATAGTTATAGAACATAAATATGAATCTAATTTACATGAATTCTCAAGTGAAGAGGATGCACCATTAACATTAAATAATCCTTCTTTTGCAAGTTTTGAATTGATGATAGTGGTGTATGCTTCATCCTATTCTAATTTTAAGAAAAAACAACATGATCCTAATGACCATTTACTAAGATTGGTGAAAGGAGGAGAGAGAATATGCTCAATCATATGCAATAATAAATTTTATGATTTTGTGGAATCTTAAGTTGTTATTCCTAATTAATCTTAGCCAAGCAGGTTAGTTTTTTTCTTTTTGTTCTATGAAAATTATTCAATACATTAATCCAACCTGATTGGTAGTTTTACATGACTTCTTGATCACTTTTAGTAAAACCTGCAATATTCTATGAAATGCTTTTGTTGAATCTTGCCATCAAGTTTGGTTGTTTTCATAGTTAAATAGGATAGTTATGTCTCTTTTGAATGATGGCTTATTATTATAAAACACCAGGTATTGAAAATGTATCAATTCTGTTTCAATAGAATTTCATTCTAGGCTTATGTAAGGACTTTTATGCAAAGTAGTAAGACGAATTAATAAACTTCACCAAGGAATGATTCCAACAACTGGACACACTAAATTGACTCTTCATTAGAAAGTTTCATTTCTTACTTTTAATATTAGTAGGATCAACATACCGTTGTTATAAAAATACAAACAATAACAAAAGGATATTTTGTAAATTTATAATCAATATTGTTGTAAATTATTTGAGGATAATCAACAGTTGCATTCCTTTCAAATGGAATTGGTACAAGGTTGAAGGATCAGGTGCATAATTAACCGATCATGAACATAGGGAAATGAGGATCCATTTTTAAATAAAAAGCTTCAAAAACATTTAACCTCAAAAAATATTGTCCTCTTGGAAGCCTAGATATATTATATGAGTTTTCTTGTGACATTACCACATCTCTAGTTGTTATAGCTGATTTTACCACACATGGTTGATCCCATATTTATGGCCTTCCCTATCCTTCTGCAAACTCTTTGGACCCCGTGGACTGATATTGTACCTTTGATGTTTCCAATTTCATCCCTTAAAACACCTGTTTATTGTTGTACACAACTTTTAATCCCATACTCACGTGTATACATGGATATTAACCTCAAACCCGCATACATCAGGATGTGTGCATAAGTCCAAATATTTTGGAGTTTTCCTTGATGTGTGTCCAAACCACTTGAATCTTGGCCTTCCATATGCCTCGATATTTCTTGGATTAGACCCTCCATTACCCCTTTGGAGTGCTGTATAAGGAACCCCTTGGATACATTGAGGGAGGGGAATTAAAGAGCAAGGAAACTATAGTCCATTGTTGTCGTAGCTTGATTATACTTGCGTTTGCATCCATTTGTCCCTTTGGAGCACTTTGTTTTCTTCCCAATATTTCCTTTGCTTGTGAGATTTCTATCGAGAGATGGAGGATTGATGTGGTGGAGGCCTAGGTGGAGGACTCAGTTTCTCCAGTTTGCAGATGTGCCAACAGAGGTTGCCACTTGTGTAATCTCTTATTTGATTAACATAAATATATATTCTTGTCCAATAATGTGCATTTGAATGAATATTGAATCCATGGATATGTTTAATTTCTTATACATTGTCAATTATATATGCTAGAGTATATCTAACACCATATTATATATCATGCTTGTCTTGTTTGTTGTTGTTGAGAGCAATTTCTAGCACAACCGGGATTGGAAAAAGCTCAACAGGGATCTACTTCAACTGTATGGAATAACGTATGATTCAAGATCGTTTAGTGTTAGATGTTTGGTTTCTCTTGCATATTGGGAAGGATTGATTTCTATGGTTTATCTATCTGTTGTGGTACACCCCAAGCCATAGGAAGGTTCTCTCCATAACAGAATTGGCGACTCTACTAGGGAGGTTCCTAGTTGTTTATCTTTGGGGGTTTTCGGTATTCAATGTACTTGAATTTCTCTAATTTCTCTGTTTCTGTGTCGGGTTTGGGGGCATGTTTTCCTAGTAAGCTCCTGAAGGAGTAAGTTTTGTCTCACCTTGTATGTTTGCCTTATTTTTTTCTCTTTTTCTTCCTGTACGTTGGTTTATCTTTCACAGTCGCGTATACACGTAGGTTTTCCTTGAATAGTCACGTATGTATGCATATTTATTGAGAACAATTGTGTATGCCTTGACTTTTAGATTTATTGGGAGGATTAAGTGTTGCTGGGTGATTTTGGATGTTTGTTGAGTCTTCTTGGATGATTTTGGAGTCTTTATCTAGGCTCTGTGTCTGACTAGAGACTCTTTTTAGTTTGATTTTTAGAAATGGTCTTGTCATTCATTTTCTACTTTTTTTTTTAGATTAGTGCATTAGGTCTCTTTCACCTTGGTGCTTTTCTTGGATTTTGTTTGTGAGTGGTTGCAGAGTCTTAGGGTTGTAGAGTCATCTTTTTTTCTTTTATATCTCATTTAATTAAAAAATAAAAAAATATTTTGCTTTTTGCATAGTTATGCATTGCTTGCATTTTGCATTAGCATGGTACTTGAATTAGCTTTTCTTAGTGAATTATAGTCATATTTTCATATAGTAATTATTGCATATACATTTGAAGGAAAAATATTACACTTACTTAGTAGCATACCCTATTTTTCATTCTACACAGTGCATTTGCATTACTTGTTAGGGGTGCATTTTACTTCTTGTTGCATCATAACTTCATTAGTTACACATCCATTTACCCTTTAAGTAATACATACAATTAAAATCAATGCATAATAAAATGAATTACACTCTTTTCTTTTCTAGGGTGGATCAACAATATTAGGTTTTAGGGTCTTGGACTAGTGCATTGTAAGTTAATTATCCAATACCACTAAACAAAACAATTAGGTGTTTGTCCAGGTGAGAGTGTGAAACCCTTGGTATAATTAGTGTTTCTCAGGATCCTCCTGTTACACAGGAGTTAAGCATGAGGCAATGCACACGATTGTGACTGGGATGACCTTTGGTTGCTTTATGTGAGCACCAGAAATATTTCCAGTATTTTATTCATATATAGGGGCCTTTGAGGTATTGACTGGTGCACCCTTAGGGTACCAGTTGTGCTTTCAGGCTTTGGGATTTTCTACCATACCCATATGGTCAATCACACCTGGGACTGACTACTTGATCATTGGTTATATTGAGGTGACCTTAGTTTCCTTACTTAGGTTATCGAGGGGGTATTTGCAGAAGTTACTTTGCAGGTGTCCTTGCCAGGTAGTGGTCGGAAAGCATAGTCGTTATATGCGTTGAAGCTGAGGGCCACTATAATTGGTTACAAACCTTCACTTATTTTGTATGGGATTCTCAAGCCTCTCCTAGGCTAGACATACCTGCTTCATTCAGGAGCTCACATATCCTACCCTTAGTTTTCTTGTGATTTGGATTTACATTTTTTAGGTGTATGCTCTATGCACACTAGTTTTCTTAGTGTTGTGTAGTTAGATGGAGTCTTTTATTTTTATTGAGTCATTTTGGATTGGGGTGTAGTAGCTTGCTGTTCTCATCGTTTAACAAGACTTTTTTCGTCCACGTCTCCTTCTCCTTTGGGAGAGAGAACCAAACATTTCGGGCGGACTACTTCTCACTTTCATTCACACACCATGGGACATCATGAGGATGAGATTATAGAGATGTCCTCTCCACCTCACAAGGTTGGGGAGGGTGATCCTACTAGCACATATTATCCGCAACATGAGCATTCTTCACGATATGGTTATGATCCCTCATTCATGGGTCACCAGTATTGGTTTTCGGTCGACAAGACTCATTATGAACCCATAATCACTAGTAATGTTATATATGGCATGCCTGATATCCCCGAGTCTGATCCGACATATCATGTAGAGTCGAAAATTGACCTTGGAACTACGCCTAGGGGAACTTCCATTCCTTTGCATGTGGATAGGTTTGGGAGCACTAGTCACATTGCATCTTCCATCCTTGTGGTGGAGGCACCTTCACATGCCCATCATAGGCCTAGGGTTAGTAATCCTGTTAGGATATAAGAACCAAGACATGTGAACATTGGGAACACAACTTACATTCCTTCACATGTTCCATTGTCTTCGACACCAGTACCTTCAAATGCCTTTTAAACGACCCATCCTCCCCTAATTCATGTGGGAATTATGGCCAAAATACTCCTAGTAGCCATGTATGTTCTAATCTTGTTCACGTCGTAGTATCGCAAGGCCATGTTCCTCCTTCCATGTCAATGGGACATGTACCTTCACATCGGGCATCTCATGGACCATCTCATGGACCATCTTATGGTTCAAACTATCAAGATTCACATATACCTTCTTATGGACCATATTACAGACAAAAATATCAATCGTATGGTATGAGTATCAACAACCCGCTTACTCTCCTAAGTATGGCTTTGTAGCACCTCACAATCAAGGTACTCCGCATTACAATGCCTCCATGCAGCCCTTTATGGGTCAAATGGGAGGAGGTTATTATCCCATTGGACATGGCCATGGTATCTATACCAATCAATCCTATCAAAACCAGTCCTATCATCAAGTGTGGCATCAACCAAATCAACCTAGTATCCGTTTCATTGCAACCTTGAACTTACCTGATTTGTCGAGATTGACGAATGATCCTATGTCTCATAATACGACATGGCCGACAGTCCCTACCAATATTCCTTCAGACATTCCCAAGTTATAAGGTAAGGATGGTGAAGATCCTGGTGTGCATGTCACCACGTTCCACCTTTGGTGCTCTTCTAATTCCTTACATGACGATTCCATCCATTTGAGGCTATTTCAATGCACCCTCATGGGTCTTGCTATGAAATGGTATATAGAGTTACCAGGGGGGTGGGCTTGTGATACATTCAATGATATTTCCATGACTTTTCTTAATCATTTCCAGTTACCTGTACGTTACGATGTTGGTACCAAAATATTGTCAACCTTTCGGCAAGACAAAGCCACGCACATTTCGAATCATATTCAAGAGTGGCGTAGAGGGAAACGATTAATTAAATCCTTTATACCACCAAACTTTCTTCTAGAGTGGTTCCTCAATTCATTGTTACCTTACATCGCAAAGGATGTTTCTACATTCATATTTCAAAATGAGGACCAAGCTATCTTTAGGGCTCAAGATTTGGATTTTATCTTTTCTCAATCCAGACTCTTGTATGAGATTATCCTGAATGCTCTAAGATCCAATTTTGACCCCAAGATTAAACTTGGGCCACATGCCAATGGTATTGTTGGCTCCATAAGTACCAATCCCGTGGAATTAGTTACAAAACAAGTGAGCCATTTATATATTAACCATCCTATGTCGGGACAAGCCATGACTTTGTCTAAACCTACCCCATCGGCAAGTGTGCTTTCAGTGAAAACATCGAACGCCAAAGGAAACTAGCAGCCTCGACAGAATAAAAATAAAGGAAAAAATAATCGTAAGGGTGGGAATAAAAATGAAAATGGTAATAATAATGATAAGAACAGGAATAATGTTCGGAGGGACAAGCATCCTAAATGTAAGGTGAAGTTTCCTTGTAAGTTGTGTAATAATGATCTCCTCACTCACTTGTGCCCTCATATGGAGGACACCTCGAAGTTCATAGCACAGGACCCAACTGTGTTTACTAATCCTTTACCTAATAATCAAAATATGAACTCAAGGAGTTGTGCGTCTAATGGAACTAAAAACCCGCTGGATGCCACTAGTGGTCATGGTTGTATCAACATGGTGAAAGCTTCGAAGGTTGTGACACGTGTGAAATATTATGGTTCGTCACAACCAGACCTTGGGAAAGAAACTTCCCCACGCAAGAGCCCTTTGTGAATTGAAAAGAATACAGATAAACCTAAAGCTCCACCTCACATTCCTAAGGGTGTCTTGAAGCACTCAGGGCACAATCCTAATGCCCGAGCTGCCTAGAACTATTCAGTTGTCAAGGATTTGGGCCAGACTCCTTGTGCGATGTCTGCATTAAAAGTGATTCAGACTTGACCTCCATAGAGAAAGGCCTTGTTGTCTGCTCTTGGGGTTAGTGACGATAGCTCTTCTTCCATTATCAAATTTGAAACAATGGGAGTACAGCCTGTCTTTCCTTACTACGTGTCTCTTTTGATTCATGTAGAGTGTCTCAACAACACCATCATGTGTATTGTCATTTATGAAGGCGTTGTCACTTCCGTGATGTCTTTATATTGTTGGAAGGGCTTAGGTTCTCCCACGTTGTCTCAGTCTACCAACATGTTTATGGATTTTGATGGATGATCGTTTTGGCCACACGGTATACTTCCTTCTCTAGAGATCCAATTTGGAGGGAATACTGTTGCCATCGAGGTCGAGGTGGTTGATGCGCCGCTTGGATACAATCTTTTGTTGGGTAGGAATTGAATGTACAATATCCAAGTTGTAGCTTCTTCCCTATTTTGAGTGGTTTTCATTCCATTTAATGGGAGGATCATTACTATTGATCAAAATTCATTCCATAATCCGAGTGTCAATACATCACCAGGAGCTTCTATCCCGATTATCGATCATTCTCAGCTGGAAACTGAGAATGTGGGTGTGGGTATGTATCCTTCTCTCATGGGAACCTTTATTTGTCCTGCACCCATTCTTATGATTGGGTCAAGTCTTGGTGGGGCTTCATCCTCTTCGAATTCAGTATATTTTCACACTACTCATATGTAGGATATTTGGATTCTTCCTTCACTGAGTACTTCAAGTGTGCATGTCGAGATAGACATGCCATTTCCTACAACAATGGTGGCATATCAAGCAAATATTGATCATGTTGTATAGACTAGTCCTTCCTCTTCGCGGACAAAGGAGGAAGACTCTTATGTGCTGCCTACATGGGCAGTAGAGTCATCTCCCTCTCATGACTTTCTTGATGATGTTTTTCTGTCAGATGAAGTTATTCTTGAGGCCATGTCTGGGATTGAGAAACCTTGGGAAGAGTTGAACCATAGATCGTATTTCCTTCCTAAGCTTGATTGTTTAGAGTGTGATGACTTTCGGGATATTCTTAGTGATAAAATTGGTAGCCCCGTGGTCCCATCAAGCTCCCCTGGTCAGATGGCTGAAGGGAACATGGCTAACCTATCACCAAGAATTCCTATCAATATTTATTGTGATCCTGGTAAGATCGAGAATGTATACATTGGGACGGGTTGTTCCCCCAATGAGATTAAAGTGTATACCGAGCTATTTAAGGAGTTTCATGATATTTTCTCTTGGTCATACAAAGAAATGCTAGGTATAGGCCCTCATATTGTTGAACACAAAATCAACACCTATCTAGATGCAAAACTGATTCGACAACGTTTGCTTGTCGTGAATCCTATAAAATAACCCGCCATTAAAGCTGAGATAGAGAAACTGCTCAAAGCTGGTTTTGTCAATCCCATTCCCTTGATGGAGTGGGTTTCAAATCTCATTTCGATTGATAAGAAGTAGGGAGTGATATGAATATGCATTGATTTTTGTGATTTAAATCGAGTCTGTCTTAAAGATAATTTTCCTACACCATTATTTGATCAAATTTTGGATGAGTGTGTGGGAAGTGAGGCATTTTCTTTTATGGGTGGATTTTCTGGATATAATTAGATACAAATTAAGCCCAAGGATCAAGACAAGACTACATTTATTTGTCCTTGGGGAACTTTAGCATATCAGAAGATGCCCTTCGGCCTAAAAAATGTTGGAGCTACATTTTAGCGAGCCATGACCTTAATCTTTCATGATATTAAAATGATTATTGAAGTATATTTGGATGACCTCACTGGTCACTCTCATTTGAGAGTGCATCATCCTTACCATTTTTAATTAGTGTGCAAAAGATGCCGTCATTATCAAGTTCATTTAAACACTCATAAGTGCATCTTTTGCATGACAGTTGGTCATTTACTAGGATTCATCATATCCAGGGAGGGTATTAGAGTCGATCCCTTGAAGGCTGAAGCAATACTTCAATTGTCTCCCTAGTGTAACATTCGATACCTTCAATGTTTACAAGGTATGGAAAACATTTTGCGAAGGTTCGTGGTCAATTTATCCAACTTGACTAAAGGCTTCATGCGTTTGTTGAATAAGAACACCCATTTTTACTAGGATGAGTGAGCCCAGGTGTCTTTCAATGCTCTTAAGAAATCCTTAGCAATGACCCCCATGCTTAGTCCACCATACTATAGCCGTGATTTCTTGACTTATGTGGTTGTGTCTCAGGAGACGGTTGGTATGGTACTGGTTCAAGAGGATGAGGAGCTCCATGAGCATGTCATATATTATTTGAGTCGAAACCTTATTGATGCAGAACTTTGCTATTCCCATGTGGAGAAGCTATCCTTAGCCACTGTTCATGTGGTTCAGGGTTTGAGACATTACATTCTCCTTCGCCAAAATTTGGTCATAGCTCACATCAATCCATTTTAGTTCGTCCTCACTATAAGGATGATCAATGGGGGAAAATTTAATAAATAGATTGTGGTTTTGCAAGAGTTTGATCTCAAGTTCATTTTAGTGAAGTCAAAGAAATTGTTAATTTATGATGAGCTCATATCATATTTCCCAAATTTGGAGGAAGAGGAGGTTTATGAGGATTCTTTTGTCGATGAACATATATTCCTCATCTCAACTGTGCACCCTTGGTATGGGGATATTATCATGTATTTGCAAACATTGAAGGTCCCCACTCACCTCTCAAGGGATGAGTGACGATGATTGCGTCATGTAGAGAAAAACTACCTCATAGTGGATGATACTTTGTACCACCATGGGGTGGATTCCATTTTACATCATTGTTTAAATAATGATGAGGTTGAGGTCGTGCTTAATGATTGCCATGGAGGGGCGTGTGGTGGTCATTTATTTGGGATTTCTACAACCCAAAAATATTAAGAGTGGTCTATTTTTGGCTGTCCGTATTTAAGGATTGCGTTAATGTGGTCAAGAAGTGCCACCCTTTCTAGGTGTTTGCAGGTAATATGTGCTCACGTCCCGCCCCTTTGTATCCTATTGTCACCGCTGGTCCCTTCACCAAGTGGGGGATTGATTTTATGGATTGCAACCCAGCTTCAGCTGGCGGGAAGAATCATATTATTGTGGCTATCAATTACTTCAAGAAATGGAAAGAGGCGATGCCTACAGTTAAATCCGATGGTGAGACATCCTCATATTTCATATTTAACAAGATTATCACCCGGTTTGGAATTCCGAAAGATCTTGTCACTAAACATTGTAGGCACTTTCAGAATAAAATGATGGAAGAGTTAGCTTCCAAATTAGTATATAAGCAAGAGCACTCCTCTTCTTATTACCCTCAAGCAAATGGATAGGTTGAAGTAGTGAACAAGTCACTTAAGTCCATTCTCCGGGAACCATCGCACAAAGAAAGAATAATTGGCATATCATGTTATATCCTGCTTTGTGGGCCTATAGAAATGCAGTTAAGACTTCCACCATTTTTTCTCCCTATCAGCTTGTGCATGGGGTGGATTCAATATTACCAGTTGGATGCGAAATCCCTTCTTTCAAGCTAGTTGTGGATATTTTACCAGACACTTCCGCATTGGAAGAGAGTTTGGTCCACTTAGAGCAGATTAATGAGCAGCGTTGAGATGCCTTAGTGGCTCTAGAGGTTAAAAAGTGTTGCGTTAAGGTCCAATATGATAAGTCTATCTATCCTAGGAGGTTTAGTGAAGGTGACTTGGTCCTTTTGTGGGACCATGCTAAGGAACCCCTAGGGGAAAGAAAGTTTAAACCCATGTGGCATGGTCCTTACATGGTTAAACATGTCTTAGAGAAAGGAGCCTATGAGCTGGTTGATTATGAAGGGGAAGCCTTGGCTAAGCCTAGAAATGGGATCTATCTCAAAAAATACTATGCATGATCTTCATCTAGGGCTTATTTTTGTATAT
Organism: Pseudotsuga menziesii; assembly: GCA_001517045.1. Lineage (NCBI taxonomy): Eukaryota > Viridiplantae > Streptophyta > Pinopsida > Pinales > Pinaceae > Pseudotsuga > Pseudotsuga menziesii. The sequence goes on from LPNX010607998.1 coordinate 85,213, forward strand.
TATTTTACAGTTTTACATTGCATAGTTAGGTTTTCTTATGGTGATTAGATTTGTTGATTAGCTTTCATTTCTTATGGCGTATGTTGATGGATTCTTCTACTTATATAGGATTCCCTAGTGGTGCTAGCCTCCACACTCAAAACTCAGCTTCGACTGCTTGGGTGATCTATACTCCTACAAGTCAAGTATTTTCTTCAGGAGGCATATGCTTACAGCCTTTGTCAAACAATGTTATTGAATATAGTTTTGTTATAAGTTATTGCGTGATGCCATTTTGCATGGTGTTCATTATCTTGAGGTATGTCTTGATTCACAATTAGCGGTTTCACAACTTAATCACTCGTATCGTATTAGCGATCCGACATTATTACGGATATTCTTACGTGTTAGATTGCTAGAATGGAAATTTGAGAATATAACATACATTCATGTTCCAAGAATTTTTAATCAAGTTGTTGATTCATATGCTAACTATGTGTTAGATTGGCATTTGTTTCACAGACCATAAGCATATCACAAACACATTTTACACATTTAAATAGAATAATAATCGATCATCATAAAAAAATTTCATTGACCTCAAAAAGTGACATCATAATACATAGGTGTCATATACAAAATTGGGGCTTTCGAGACACCAAAATATACTACACAGTCATACAAAATTATATATACACCCAGGTCTCTAAGCTTGAGGTGGAGGAGGGTGTTGATCAAGGCAACACACTATGACTCTAGCTAGCCGGTGAAAAAATGGAACCCATGCTCATGGTACTCCAACCACCTGTTGCTGCATGGCCTCAGGAAAGTCCTCAACTTGCGCCATGGGTACTGTCTGTGTCAATCAAACAAATTTCTTGTGAATTCTCTAGAGCGTGCGCTCCGCATCCGCATCCATGATCTCATCACCTCTTCCCCTCTGTCGATGATGAGGAAAGGCATCTGGACGTCATGGTCCTACATCTGCATATACATGACAGATTGTCACTATGTGTCGTCACACCAAAAAAATGTATTTTGATTTCATATATCAAAAAACACAAAAAAAATTAAATAATTCAAATATTAAAAGTGGGTTTGGGATTCTTTACCTATGTCTCTGTAGGCTAGTCTGGGTGGTAGGGGCATTTCTGGATCATCATGGAAGTCAATCCATACATAGGGATAGTCATGTATGGTGATCAGCTGTCTCCACCACCATGGAAAGAACTTTGTTGGGTAGGGGTTAGCCACCCTGCTACATCCCAATTTGCGCATGACATTAGCCTAGCATCACTAAGATGGATCCTGGACTCCATTTTGAGCAATTTCTACTGTAGGGATTATCCCTAGCACTCGTTCAAAGAAGAATATGATTAGTATGCTGCCAAACCCAAAGTTTCGCACCCTACCCATCTTGCAGTCACTAAGTTTTTGTTTCATGTTGCTCAGCAGCATAGTACTCCAGTCATATACTGCAGGCCGCATACACTCTACCACATAGAACATCATTGGTTATAAGGCCTGGTGGAGTGAATCCAAACCTACAATCCTAACTAAGGCTAAGAGTATGGCTTTTAGCCCTAGAATCTGAATCGAGTTTGTCAGGATTTGAATCCAAACCTTCTTTGTATTGGGAAGGTAGTACACAACAATGTAGTAATCTATGGTCAACCCATGTCCTGGCCCACCGGATTGGAGGTTCACCACCTCCCCTCATCTGGACAAAACCCGTGATGAAATATATGTCCTCAACCTCAATGTTGAGCGACATCCCATCTATTTGGAATGTTTCAGTCTCTGGATCCTAGTAATATACCAACAACTGGAGTAGTCTTGGATTTTCCCTGAAGCTTCCAAAACACCAAAACTTGTATAAGCCATATGCCCGTAATGCTTGTTGATCCATAATATCAGCTTGAACAACTCCTCAACATCAACATGTTCCCTCTCTCTCCACTCTAGTACCATCTTGCAAAAAAAACCAAATTTTTTATCATGATTTGCCCATTAAATCCTTGTTCACAGCCCTATACGCGACTGTTTGCAAAACAACCACATATGTATGTGGGTTTTTGGGCATTTTTCGCGTATGATGAGCCCTATACGCAGAAAAACGCCTGATTTCCATGTGGGCCGAAAAGCCGAAGTTGGGATGGCTCAAACAATTAAATTGACCATGAAAATTAAAAAATTGTATATCAAAATGAATGAGAGGGGAAATGGAATCTACCTGGATCAGACATGGAGGGATTCCACTGGATGATGCTCCCAGAATTCGCTCTAGAAGTTTTGAGCTCAAATGCACTATGTTGGGTAAAAATTTAAAATGGTATGAAATTTTTAAAAATTTTCACTATTTATAGAAAAAATTTGAAATTTTTATCTTCTTTCTATAGTTTTTTTATCATTTCTAACCACTTGAACTAATTTCATGTTGTAGGAGCTCATGTTGAGTGAGGTTTGATCGTGTCTTTGACCCGTTAGTGCCTATTTCATGTATTATGTCGAAACTGACATATAGGTTAGGTTGTCACATCTGCTTTTCTTTTCCATAACCTTATGACCATTTAATCTTAACCCTAGGTACAAACCCATTCTATCTTGTCATGGAACCTTATTGCTTCTTTTTAGGGGTGACATGATGTGAATGGTAGAGCTTCCCATACTGAAACCCTAAAATACTGAAACTGATAGTTTTGGTAGATTCACTATATCTTGATATTGGAGAAGGATCAGGTGCCAAAAATTTCATAGGTCGAAGATAAATTCCTCATGTACATTGTGTCCAAGTTTCGTCCTCTGATTCACTATATTTTAGGACATATGATTCCTCCAAATTAGGGTTCCAGCCTCTCCCAGGATTCCTCCCCAAATAGGACACCTGGGGAGAATTTATATATCTCGAGGTACAAAGGTCCAAATAAAATTTCTCAAGATTTTCCGAAAAGGGCACGTAATGTAATTTATTTGGTAAATTTTTCATACCATGAAGATGAAACAGTGACACGTGGAAGTCCGTACAACATTTTTGTGCTGAACAGTACTAAAACAGGTCACCTTGGGAAAATTCTCATACGTCCCAATGGGTGAAACGAATTCTTATGAAACCTATAATGTTGGAACAAAGACAGAAAAGGATACCTCATTACAAAATTTTAGACACAAAGGAGTAGTAATTTCAGAGATACCGTAGAAATAGCATCAGGCATTTCTGCAGAAGAAATTGGTAAAGTAGCGCTTCCTTCTCTTGGAGCTTCCCTCCATTGTTTTTAGAAAAGGAGTACATTGGACATCTCAACTTGAAGGGGTATATATTTCTATCCAATCATATCTTAAATATTTCAAGTTTTGAAAATTAGGGTTTCTCTGACAAACCCTACATAAGCCAGCTCCAGAACTAGGACGAACACCTCAAATCTGTCAGATCTAATCTTTTGCTATTTACATTTGAGGTTATCATTTCAAAATGACTAATCACACCAGATTGATGAAAAGCTTGGTGAAACTAAAAAATTCCAAGCATGGAAGTATTGGATCTCACTAGTTCTTGAAGAAAATGAGTTTGACACCTACATAAGTGGAGAGGTTCCAGTTCTAGAGGGAGATGAGGCTAAAATCTTTACACAAGAAGAACTTGGTCAAGGACAAGAAAATCATTCTTGATTCAATCACGAATCACCTTATACCACAAGTGTCTTCCCTAAAGACATCAAAATATATGTTTGATTCCTTGACCAAGATAATTGAAGGGAAGAACATAAATCAGAAGATGACTTTGAGAAAACAATTGAAGAATGTGAAGATCCAGAATGCAGAGACCATGCAGTCATTCTTTACAAGGGTATCTCAAATCAAAGAAAAACTTGTAGTAGTAGAAGAAGTGGATAATGAAAAAGTTGTGATAACCACCTTGAATGACCTCCCAGGATCATGGGATTCACTCATTCAAGGAATGTGTGCCAGAAGGAAGTGATTACTTTCAGAAAAATCTGGGAAGAGTACACACAAGATGAAGCTCAACTAATAATAAGAGAAGAGAAGATGGGAGCAATTGAAGATCAATCTCTTACCATCGAAAGAAGATCCCTCAAGCAATGAGGAATATGAAGGACTCAACTCTTGAAGAACCTCTTATCCATCTTACAATTTTGATAATAAATGATGAAAGAAGAAGATAATGAAGCTGAAGGCTTAAGGAGTCTACCCATGAAACAAATAGAGATAAGTATTCAATTGTCATTTCATGAAATTATTTGTTATGCATTTGTTTATATTCAGTTGATGTGTTATGCATGATAGAATGTTTGCATTAATGAAAGTGTACTACTAATATGCATGTGATGGGTAAGTAGCCCATTGTGCTATACAACTCTCCATTACCACTTATCTAGAATGAAACCTCTTTGCTGATATATTGGATTAGTGCACAATCTCAATGTTGTCCTAGTAGAGATGGAAGGCATCTAGAGAGTTTCCGTGAGATATGGATGAATGTTGTATTAGATAAAATAGTTGCATGATCATATATTTATGCATAAGAATTTTCCAATATGAATATGCCTTATGAAATGTTTCTAACCATACAAATAATACATTTGACTTGTAGGAAATATCGCGTACAATCACCTATAAGAAAATAAGGATGAGACTTGTTCCGAAGAACAAGTGATGACAGTTCAAGAAAGAACCCAAGATGAAGGATAATATGACAATAATTTCAAATAAAAAAATAGGCCTCAGAGACACTCTAGTTATGTGACACTGTTGAGCAACATCATTGATGCAGAGCCTTCCAGCTATGATGAAGTAGCCAAGAATAAAGGGAAGGAGAATACTAGTTCAAGAAGAATGATATCTAGGATGCAGTATCGAGACCTGATGGGAAGTTCGTAGTATCTTTCATATGGATCTACAAGATCCAGCATGTAGTAGATGAAAACAACGTGGGATACAAGGCAGGATTCGTAGCACAGGGATTCTCGTGGAAAGAAGGCATAAAATACGAAGAGACATTTGCATCAAGTGGGAGTTGAGGCACATGATAGGAAGACTCATGTGTGCAAATTAAAGAAGACCTTGTATGAGCTCAGAAGACACCCATGGGATAACACATACATGAGGAGGTTGATGAAGATATTAAACTTTTCTACAAGGTTGAAGATGAAAGCCTATAGTGGATGACAAGCTCATAGATGGGTGAGAGAATAACATTTTCAAGATAGAGGATCTTGGTATCCAGTGACCCTAGATGGATACATAGAATAATAGTAGTAGAAGAATCTACTTCTCACTCCAGCACAGGATACATAGAGTAAGAAAAGCAGAGGGAGAATAATGCTCTGCTTCAGAGGGAGTGATTGCAGAAGATCCTAAGGTTTGACATGGTACAACAGGATGGATAGATTACTGATGACTCTAGGATTTACCTTTGCTTCAAGGTTGAAGGCAGAAGACTAGTGATGCACCTATTATATGTCAATAACTTGCTCCTGATAGGAAAAGAGAAACTTGTTAGAGATGCAATAAGGAGACTTTCTTTTGAGTTCAAGATGAAGAACTTGACGATGATGTGCTACTTTCTAGGCATGGAGGTGTGGAAGAATGTGGATGGAATCTCCCTGGGACAAGGGAAGTATGCGGTAGAGATCCTGAAGAGGTTCAAGATGATGGACTACAAGGCCATGACCATAGTTATGGCATCGAACATGAAGCTATTGAGTGATGCTTCATCAGAGTTAGTTTATGCCATGATGTATTGTCAGATGATGTACCTGATGAATACGAGACCAGATATTTTCTTTGCTGTGAACGCATTGAGACATGTTCACCTGATGGTTGCAAAGCATGCAATGAGTTACATAAAGGGTACAATTGAGTATGGGCTCAAGTATGATAAAAATTTGAATATTAACTTGGAGGGTTATGTGGATTTGGATTGGGAAGAAAGTGCCATTGATAAGAAGAGCACTTCTTGGTGTAGCAAGAAGAAGCCCTGCATGGAATTGACTACAGTCAAGGAAAAATATGTTGCCACTTGCTATTTGGAAGGTCGTATGTTTCTTTTGAAAACTACTATTTGATTTGGCTAATCTAACTTGCATTTTTGTATGATGTAGAGAGGAGCAGTGAAGCTCTAGTATGTGATCCATATCAAGATCTCTTGAAAGAGGGAGTTCTAGCATATCCAATGAAACAGGTTATCTGAGCATAAATCCTAGCGAAGCTCTTAGTTTACTCATACGTAATCGGTCCTATAGGTTGTCCTTAGATATAATCGGTCCTGGAAAAGCTCGTAGGTTATCCTTGGACAGATTCAGCACTAATGTGATTGTATGCTAGAAATGGCCAGAGTGAAGTTTGAGTACTTCAGGGAGAAGCTTAGTGTTCTCTAGATCAAGGTTCCCTCGAAAGGGAATTGATGTGTCCGTTGGCCTTTCTGACATGGTGGAAGGATGAGCTTCACATGGTCAGATGTAAGTGTAGTGATGCTCTGATGTTATTGTGGGTTGTGTTACCACATGATCAGTGTAGGGACATTCTGATGTGATTGTGGGATGTGTTCCCACATGATCAGTGTAGAGCCATTCTGATGTGATTGAGGGATGTGTTCCCACATGATCTGATATAAGTGTAGATCCATTCTGATGTGATTTTGGGATGTGTTCCCACATGATAAGATGTAAGTGCAAATACTTTCTAACAAGATGAGGTTGGATGTAAGTGCAGCTCCTTTCTGACAAGATGGGGTCAGATGTAAGTGCAGATCCTTTATGATAAGATAAGGTCAGATGTAAGTGCACATAATTTTTGACAAGATGAGGTTGGATGTAAGTGTAGTGCCTTTCTGACAAGATGAGGTTGAATGTAAGTGCAGAGCCTTTCTGACAAGATGAAGTTGGATGTGAGTGATGGGCCTTTCTGACATGGGTTTTGGATGTGTTCCTCCCATGGCCATATATGACTGCTGAGTGTGCCTTTCTGATATGGTTCTTGGATGTGTTCCTCACATGGTCAGATGTAAGTGTTGGGTGGGCATTTCTAACATGGTTCATTCCATGGTCAGATATAAGTGTTGAAGATGTTGAAGACTTACTTGGAGTCTAGGCCTACAACCAGCATGAAAAAGGGATGGCTCTGTAGAACTTCTTGTGATGAGAAGAATGAAGAGATAGAACTATTTGATTTAGATAGCAGAAGCAGTGATGTTGATGATGATCTAGTGATGATCCAACTTTGATGATGATCCAGATCAAGTGATGATCCAGTGATGATCTAGAAGAAGTGATGATCCAGACTTGATGATGATCTAGTTATGCTCCAGATCAAGTGATTATCCAGACTTGATGATTATCCAGGCTTGATGAAGATGACTTGATGATGAAGATGACTTGACGATGAAGATGACTTGAAGGTGCAGATGACTTGAATATGAAGATGACTTGAAGATGAATATGACTTGATGATGATCTAGATGATACAGAGAAGAAGACTTGTGCCAATAAATTGTGTTGAGAGAATACCTTCCTAGTTAAGAGGGAGTGTTGATGTATTTGTAACTTTGGAATGTATTCACTTGTATATATTATATATTGTACCCCGATGTTTATTCCAGGAAGTATCTATAATTTAATTGAGTCATGCCATGCCCTGATGTTCTGATCGGGAGATTCAGTAATGTAAATAAGTCATGTAAAGTCATTGAGATTAACCCTCCATTTTAAGTCGGGGAAATAGTCCCTAGGATTGAGTTAAGGTTAACCATCCTTATTGATCGAGGGAAAATTCCCCACAGTTGTGGGGCACTAGGGTTATTAGACTCTCATAGAGATTTCAGCCCTGGTAAGTAATTCTTAAGTAGGGATGATTTGTTGGAGGGAACTTTAAGTGAACGAAAGAATATAAATAGAGAGTGAGCCTCTATATTTATATCACACACACTCACTCACTTGGGTGCATGAGTGAGAGAGGATAATCTCTCTCAAGTGAGAGAGAGAGAAAAATTGTGGAGATCATCTTTTATGTCTTTGGGTTTTACTGCTGCCATTAGTGCTCATTCTATCTCTAAGGAAGTTGCAGGGTTTTATCCTTTATGGTTTCCCCGAGGAAAATTCTTTGTTTCTCTTGTCTCTTATGAATTTTTATGTGCATGTTATTCTCTTAGATAAGATCCTAGATCATATTGCTTAAATGATAAAAATCTAACATAAGGATGGCCCTGTAGATGTTACTCTTGCATGGAGAGTACCCACACTTAGTTGTGGATACCGTAGAATAACACTCGCATGGGAATTTCCTAGCCTTAGTGGAAAAGATTGTCTACAATGAGTCCTTATGGATGATAAGGTAGACATTTACATGGAGTCAATATATGCTTTGCAAACATTACTCTTGTATGGAGAGTATACCTACATTTATATGTATATTCCATAGAATAAAACTCGCTTAAAAGTTGTCCTACCCTTAGTGGTAAGGATGCTCTTTAATGAGTTATCATGGACATCGTAGTATAACAATAACACAGAGTGGTCCTACATTTAACATGGTGAGGATGTTCTACGCCAAGGGCCAACACCTAGATGTGGTCTAGATCTACAACTCTAGGAAATACTCTTGTATGTAGAGTATGCCTAAATGTATATGTAGATACTACAGTATAAAACTTAGTTAGGTGTGATCCTAGATTTGAAGTTGAATATGCACTACGATGATTCCTTACGAATGATAGGGCCTGCATCTAGGTGTGGTAGAGATCTACATTCAGTTTTAGATAATTCAACTGGTCGATACTATGGACCCTCTTTGTTAAGGGGGAGTAGGTTGGTGGAGGATTGCATCATCCTTGGACCTACTTCCTAAAGTGATAGGGATTGATCATCCTGCATAGATATCATGTGTACTATATGTAGAGGAAACTTCAAAGGATCGAGAAGATCAAAGTGTTGTTGTAAAGAATGGAAAGGATTGAAGTGCTGTTGCTATAAAGGATTGATAATATTTAAGTGTTGTTGCAAAGGATCAAAAGGATTGATGTGTTGGTACTACAAAGGATGAAGAATATCAAAGTGATACTACAAAGCATCAGAATATTGAAGTGTTGCTGCAAAAGTATCATGTGATCATCTACTGTAGAAGATGAAGACATTGAAGAGTAACTATTCCAGTTAATGATGAATGTTGAAAAATTCCTATGATGTATAGATGTATTACCTTGATATTGTTGAATATACTCTCACTCGTTACTTCTATAGTATATGATGATGTTGTCAGTAGAATAAATTTCTCATTAAGGGGGAGTGTTGAAATATTGTAACTTCAAAGAATATTATAAATGTATTTTAGTGATGTAACCCAAAGGATATGTTATTATTCCTCCATTGGGATGTTAATATTTTAATTGGTAATCATATATTCATGAGGTAAATCCTCCATTGTAAGTCAGGCCATTAGTACCCTAATGAATAATATAAAATATTGTTTTGAGTCTTCCTAGGTGAATTCAGCCCAGATATTTTACTGGAGCTGACTTGTTTAGGGTAAAAGTGAGTTGAAATAATGTGTATAAATAGAGGATTTATGTTCCTCATTACAACAAAAAATCACTCACTTGAGTAGCCCATAGGAGAGAGAGAGAGAGAGAGAGAGAGAGAGAGAGAGAGAGATAGAGAGAGAGAGNATAGAGGAAGTTTTCGTGGGTTTTCTTTCCCTTAATGGTTTCCTAGGATAAATACTGTCTATCGTATGATTTTGTTTCTTTCAATGATTCTCCATATGCTACTGCTGTGAATTTTGATTAAGAACTAATGATATCTATTATAGCATATCAAATATTAACATTACACTGTACTTGGTCAAATTCTATGTTGAGGAACTTTTTCTGGGTTTTCTTCCCCGTGAGGGTTTCCTGGGTTAAATATCTATGTTCTTTCGTGTTTCTCTACTTTCCTTTCTTTCAGTGATCCTGTGCATATGATTATTATTTTATGATGTTAAATGTTTTAATGTATTGTATAACCATATAAATTATAACATGTTATCAAACACACCCTGAAATAAGTCTTTGTGCAGCTCAAACACTCATAAAACTGTAGCTACACGAGATTAAGGTTCCATGCTTGAAAACCCTAGAAGGAAAAATATAGTCATATTGGAAATTTTTTTATAAATATAGTTTGGTAAAGGATTGAGATCTGAATATTTGGAAGAAAGAATTGAAATATTTTTTACCTTTTGTGCAATTTTTAGCCTCATATTCACTATACTTTAGGAGACATGGTCCCTCCAAATCAAGGTTCCATCCTCTTCCAGAATGTAGTCTTAAAAATGTGACCTAGGGAGAATTAATATATCTTATGATAAGAAGGTCCCAATAGAAATTTGTAAGATATTACATATAGGTGATGGAATTTAGTTTCTGCAGTCCTAATTAGATGCCCCTAATTTGAAACAATGACACATGGAAGGTTGTACAAGTTCTCTATACTAAACTAGTCCATAAATAGGTCACATTGGGAAACTTAGCATAAAATCAAATTGGTGAATCCAATGTTTCTCTAACCTATGGGTTTGGAAATAATGCATATGATGTTATCTTAGGATGGAGTTTCAAACTTTGAGGAGCAATAATTTTTGTGGTACATCAAAATTAAGACCAGATAATTCTATAGAGATTATAGGAAATTTGGGGTCTAAAATGGTCTGTATAAGAAAATGAGTCAACAATAGTTTCTTGTGGTTTGGAATTCAAGGACAAATAAAATCTCAATAAAATGAGTCAACCATAAATTTCGACTTGACATATTTGTCATAAAAATATTATGTTTTTTTATATTTTCAGCATATATCGTTTCTTTTTTACTCAAACTTTGAGTGGGAGCACTCATTGGGTGCAAAATTAAATTCTTAATCCAATGAGTAACCATATTGAATTCTATTTATGGACCCCACTACCCCAAAAAGAGTAAATACCTAAAAAATGTGATGTTGATTTCAGTATGGAACTCGTTGGATGTGGAATTTAATCCTACATCCACGAGTACTGCTCCTACCTGAAATTTAAGTGAAAAAACTCCCACATATGTTAAACATATGAATAATATAGTATGTGTTTTCTTTCTTCCTCCAAAATTAATAAATCTTATTTTATTATTATAACTTTTTATTTTATTATTTTCCTTTCAAGGCCCATTTTAGACCCCAAATTTCCTCTAATGAGAAATTGAAGAAACTAGGACATCATGTTTTTACCACTTCCCTTTACAAATAATTTGAAACAGGAGGACCACCTAAATCACCATATGATGGTGCATATATTTGTTGAATAATTTTGTCATTATGTGGATTTTCAATTTTTGACCTAACACTACTACCATGAAAAGTAGGGCATTACATATTTTCCAAGTTTGCCCATTTTTTTGGGAAAAGGAGTATGCTGATCATCTCTCCTAGAGGGGGAACATATTTCCATTCAATCATTAATGAAAGTCAACTGAGTTGAAAAATTAGGATTTCTTTATGAAACCCTAGGTCCACTAGAAGCAATATTTGTTAGTTTTTCTTAACATATGATTAGATTATCTAGGATATTTATCTAAAAGAATAATAAGTACATCAAGATGCATAATATATAAAACATACATGAGACACAAATATTCACAGCAAGGAAACCATAAAGGATAAAACCCTGCAAATTTCTTTGGAATAGTAAGATGATCAAAAGAAGTAATAAGAAGTATTCAACAACTATCTATCTCTCTTACTCTGACTAAATAATTCTCTCATGTGAACTTAAGAGTGTATGAGGTGTTTATAAATGAGGGAGAGAACCTCCCTATTCATACCCTTTCAAGTCACTGAGAAAATATAAAATTCAATCCTACATGTCATCTCACATGGGGCCCACTTCTCCTAGAGAGACTACAAGTACATATTACATGATGTTACACTGGGAACTTTGACCGTGACTTACAATAGAGGTTGTGCCTCAAGGTCTAAACACATTTAGACATCCTGTAAATAGGTAACACACATCCCCAATGGGGGTACAAATACATACAATGATAGTATACATTAGAATATATTTTTAAGTTACAAATACATCAACACTCCCTCTTAACTAGGAAGGTACTCTCTCTCACCACATAGTCTTGTTCATCACATCGTCATCATCACGGAGTGATAGATTCTTCAACACAGCTACTTCCATCATCTTCTTATAATTTTAGCATCATACCATACTATCTGTCACTAGAATTTCCTATAGTTCTAGCCCTTTTTCATCCTAGATGTAGGACTAATCCTCTTCCAGGACTTCATCTCATCTCGAGAAAGCATTCTCGTATAATATTTACATGATATTATTCATGTTTCCATGGAAATATCCTACAACTTGTACCTCCATCCTGTCATATCCAAATCATCTCTTTTGTCGTGCATAAGACAAACAAACAAAAAACCAAAGAAGCTATAGTTGACCCACATTCTATTAAAATAATTTCTGAGGTGCATGGGAAAATTCATATATCTCATATATCTCATATATCTCATATATATGGTGGGACTAATTATGACCAAACAACCTGCTACACCCAGACCTATTCACGTTCTTTTGGTCAACCTTATAATCTCAGCATGGGAAATTCATATATCTCATATATATGGTGGGACTAATTATGACCAAACAACCTGCTACACCAGAACCTATTTACATTTTTCTGGTCAACCTTAAGGACTTACATTTCAACAACCTTCCTCAAGGATCTCTTCTGTCTAGATAGCCTTCAGTACATATTACATTTGAGTAGCCTACATTTCACACTAGGGTTCAATATTTACACTCAAAAAACCCACATGACATATTACATTCAACTAACCTAAACACCATGCCAGGGATCAGTATTTACATTTAGATAACCCATCTCATTTCCCATGTGAGATAATATCCTTTGTATTAGGATAGATTACATCCAAGGATAACCTGCAAGCTTCACTGGGATGTTACATACAAGGAGAAAGCTACGAAATTTTCCACGATGTTATGCTAAAACAACTTGTCTTTCTAGCTATGCTAGAACACATCACTCCCTCTTTCAAGGGATCTCAATATGGATCACACTAAGTCTTTATCTGAAGTACTCAAACTTTTGTCTCGCAAGAGTATTGGTCAACACATTTTCTATCTGCTCCTCTATTTCCATGTACTGGAGCTTCACCTCTCCTCTTTGCACCATATCCATGATATCATAGAACTTAATATTGATGTGCTTCGGATTGTCATGGAACACTTGGTTTTCCATCACCTTCACGCAACTATTATTATTGTAGAATATTCAAGTCACATCCAAGTGGAGATGAAATAAGTCATATTGTATATTTCACAGCCACAATACCTCGCAACTAGATGAGAAAGAGACAACATACTATGCCTCGGTTGTACTCAATGCCACACATCATTACTTCTTGTTGAACCAGAAGATCATGCCAGATCCCAAACTAAATAAACAACCTAATGTTCTCTTCCTGTCAGTGTCGCTACCTACCCAATTTGAATCAATGTGTTATCTCCCAAAATAATTTATTTTGATAGTATGAAGAATTTAAATCATGCAATGAAGGATATGAATATCACTAACAGTTTGAAAGCCTCTGTTTTTTATTCGGATGAAAATTTCACAAGTTCTATCTTTCAGTGGCTTAGGCGAGGACTATCATCACTCATTAGCCACCAAAAATCTATGTTTCAGTAGCTAAACAATTGAACGCAGGCCAAAAGAAAACCACCAAAATTGGTCTGAGCAAGCAGGGTCGAGGTAACACTTTCGGTGGCTTAGGCAAGGCTATAGAAAACTCATTAGCCACCAAAAAGGGACGCTTTTGGCAGACTAGAAAGAGAGATATAAAAGGGTTTAAATTGGGGAAAGCGAGGAGCAAGCAACATCGAGAAAGGTACATTTGGTGGCTTAGGTGAGGCTCAGAACATCTCATTAGCCACTGAAAATGGTCATTTTCAGCAGGTTAGAAAGGGTGAAACATATACACTAACCACTGAAAGCTGGAGAAAAATATTGGGTGGAAAACCCTTTCAGCGGTTTAGACGAAAGCTCTGAACTGTGACCTTTACCTCTTTTTGTTTCATCGCTAAATCTTTTGAATGCCATTGGAACATTTTTTGACAGCCGTCTGACATTAAGTCCTCTACGACACCAACGTTTAGGAGGGCTTATCCTTTATATCGCCAACAATGTGAAGAGTCTTGTGGTTTGGAGTTTCGACGCATTAGTGGTCTGAGGTTCCGATGTTTTAGTCTTTAGAGCTTGTTATCACTCCAAGAAACTACTTAGTGGTTATGGCTAAGTATGCTTGGTAACTTAAGAAATAAATGTTTTCCAACAGGTGGATCAATGGGATACCAAGAAAGCACAATGAAAGGATTAACTTATCAGAACATCTTAATGAACCAGTGCTTTTAGAGACTGCCAATCAGATACAATATAACAGAAAGGTATGAAGAATATAATTTAGATAACCAAGTACATGTAATGCAGGGTTTAAATAACCAAGTACATTTGGATGCAGGGTCATACTAAACAATAAATAAATCCTTCATTCAAGTTCATGAGCATAAAGCTGAGCTAAACTTAAACAGAGTACAGAATAAAAAGATAGATGAATGGTCTGATGACAGTAGCAAAAGAAGACTATGATTGTATTAGGATAAGCAATCAGTACATAGGCCAAATTCTCTCCAAGATTGAACCCCCCTGTCTCTTAGAAAAGATGGGCATTTATAGCCTTTTACAATGAAGGATTAGATCCTATAAAAGAGGATCGAATCATCCTAAAATAGCTTAGATAAACTAATCAACGAAATAATAGGATAAATCCTACATAAAAGGAAATCAAACAATATATTTAATTGGAGTCTTTGACAGCTGCAAAAGCTTTCAACCTCCTTCAATGAGATGACAAGGTAGAAAATATTCAAAGGATGAAAGATAAAGCCTAAAATTGCCACTTGGAAAGAACATGTCAGTCTTTGCTAAAAACAAGTACTAAACTTTATCCGTTCATCTTGCTGGCACTTTAAAACTGGAATAATATGCTGAAGCTGATTCTCTTAATCATCTCCATGCTCCATCAAGTCTTCAACAGGTGTTACCTATATCTCTTGACTTATTGCCACATGTGCATTTACTCCTCCTGCTGGAAAATTATGACTAAAGAGGTGGATCGAATCCTTAGCTGGCTGCACAAAATCTGGAGTATTTCCTGCCTGGAAGATTTGCTAAGAGATACCCTGCTGCTGATCCAAAAAGATATTTTCTTTTTGTTATCTTAGTTGTGTGAATCCTTCCCGAGCCTTGGTTTACTTAACTCCCTTGAAAATTGGATCTGACTTTGTAATTTGTCATATCTGAAGATCAAAACTATTATGTACTGAGCTCGAATAAAACCAAATATAGTATTGATCTAAACAGAGTAGGCTGGAAATTTGAATCACTGGCTCATATCACATAACATTCTCACGGCTGTTAAAACCAATGATGTTTGTGCCATTGTCATGATCCAAAGGTCTCATGACAATATTACATACACGTGGAAAGTTTTCCATCTTGCAATTGCATCTTATGCTAGTACCATGGAGTTCCTTGCAGAATGATTTTCAGGATCTCAACAGGCAGTAATGACATTTCAATTGGTTTTAGTTGTAATGTCCAAATTTTGTTGTACCTGTCTTTATAAATAATAGGCTCATCAGGTCGCAAATTGCTCAGCTTATCAGTATAAGCTCGTATTGCAGGTTCAACATTTTCAAGATTAACCCCTTGAAGTTGGTCAAACCAGTCTATGACCTGCACAATCTTGGGACTAGAGTCTTCAACCTCTATGGGTGTCAATAAGATTCAAGCCTTTGTTGCAAACTGAACAATATTTGGAGCCTCAAATTGTTTTACGCAATGTAAACTCTCCATGGTTGTGATCTTGACACGAGAGAAACACTCAAACCTGAATATTTTGTACATACAAATCCAACTCCAATTCTCTGCAATGAGCTTGTAATTACTAAAAATGCCATCAAGCAGCTTACACCCATAACAATCTCAAACCAATATATCAAATCTTGAATACCATTATCCGATATGATCTTCCAAACGAGCCTTTGATACCTTCTTCTGAGCTCACAGCGATGATAGCTCAGATCACAAAAGAAATCATATATCAAAGGCGCCAATTGAGTGCCATCAACTCTGCTCTCTATCAAAACAAATAAAAACATGCAATTACAGTATTCAACTGCAATTCACACGATCTCGAGATCAACCAACTGTTATTCGTGACTAGTGATGAACATCTTGTTGCATATGACCATCGAAACAGAAGAAACAACAGAGAAACATAAAGCTCCAAGCGTTCCCAGCTGAAACCCCGTGCAATGAGGAAACTAAATGTTTCATGCAGCCTTAGCATATTAAATGTGCTTATTCTGGAGAGTGTGCCGAAAGTGACTGGCACGTTTGAAACCTTGAGATGGAAATTCTGCATCTGACGAACCTTTTATTGAAAAATTGTTGTTCCCTTTCTCACAGAAATGCTTGGAAGGCATATTGAGCAGAACATCATCATCTTCCATCTTCATATTGAATATAGGAGTCTCCCAACCAGTAGTTTTTTCAAGCACTAACATAGAGTTCCTTGAAGCCCAAACGTCTAGCAATATTCTCTTCTCCTATGATGAAGACCACATTTTTGAACGACCACTTTAGCTACCAAAATTGACCTTTTTTGGCAGTTAAGCAAACTTCCACAGACTTCGTTAACTGCCGAAATCTGAAATTTCGAATTTTGAAGGCCAAGACTCACAAAAAATGATTTTTTTGACTCATTCTATCTCTCAAAATGATGGTGCGTTTTTGGGAGATAACATCTGGCTCCTACTCGGGGATGGAATCCTCCCAGTGAGGTTCCGAAGAACTTAGTAGTTCCAGTAGCCTTTAGTATTGGGTATGGATTCATCAAGCCTTCAGTACTGATCCCTCTGCAAACCTGTATCCCATCTGTAGCTTACATGCAGCCTGCTCTGCTTATTCATGAACTGAACAAAACTGAAAAAGATCTAACTGCTCGTATGGCGAGCTTATTTCTCTACCTACCCCTACACTAACCAACTGTACTGCCTCTTATCAAATGAAGTGATGCTTCCAATGAAGCCATGTAAGGAACTTTTTTAATGCCATCATGCTAGATCTTGACCTGAGAAACAATGGAGACCATTTCATGCAGAAAAGAGGTTTGAACAGATGATAAAGACAATCTTCTTCTGGCAGAAAAATTTTAAGATCTATACTGCTCATAGACTTTAAATAGTTAGCAAAAGGATCATCAAAATCACAATGAAATACCTCTTGGAGCTGCTGCTCCAACTGACTGTGTTGCACCTGCTCTTCATTTCCTCCACAAAACTCACTGCTGTATGTAGACTGCTTGAGATCTGCTGGAGAAACATATGAACTGAATTTCTGATCTGAATCATTTTGTTGCCCTTCCTGCAAAAGTCTGCTGCAATCTGTCTTTTTCAGCAAGTTTGGAAGATGTGGGCTGCTCATAACATATGTTGCTGCAACATCAACACATCCAGGATCATGATTCACATGTTCTAGTTGATGATTAGACAGCCCCTGCAAATCTGGAAATTGTAGGCTGTCCTCTTCAAGCTCTGCAGATCTGAAACTATCACTTGCTGATATGTCACTCTGCTCAACATCTTCGAACTTTTCAGAGGGAACAATATTATCTTCATGACAACATACATCAGTAGGTGCATTCGATATGATGTCAAAAGCATCACTAAGGTTATCATGGGGTGAATCAATGATCTCCTTATCATGATGAAGAGTATTTTCTTCAGCAGCATACTCTCCCTGAAGTTCTACTTTCGAAAGATTAAACTCATGACAACACTCAGAAAAAAGAAGATCAGCTGAATAAATCTTCTCGTAATATGAATTGAAAGCCACATGGAAATCCTTCAGAGAATGGATACTAACAGCAGGAAGGGATTGACACCATTCACGAGCATTTCCTTCTAAAGAAAATTTGAACAGCTTGATCAAGACATCTTCGTGAACAAAGCCATGTTCAAGCATGCATTGATGAAAATTGAATAAGTGCTCACCGGGATGATCATACTTACTTCCTCTAAATCTGGGAAGATAATCATCCCATTCATTTATAGTTGGCACTGGATGCGGAAAACCGGTTATATCTGAAAAATCATAGAAAGCATACCTCTTAGCTAAGATCTTTTCCATTTCATACCAGTGGAATCACCAACAGAATTCTGAACAATGGAGTCGACACTGAATCCGTCCTCATGGAGTCGCCAGATAGATGATTATAACCAATAAGTGTCTACCCCTTGTCTATCATCAAAGAGTAGATCTATGTCGTCTCCCAGAAAGATCGGCTTCTCAACTCGCTCCCCAGCAACGGCGCCAATTTGTTATCACTCCAAGAAAATACTTAGTGGTTATGGCTAAGTATGCTTGGTAACTTAAGAAACAAATGTTTTCCAACAGGTGGATCAATGGGATACCAAGAAAGCACAATGAAAGGATTAACTTATCAGAACATCTTAATGAACCAGTGCTTTTAGAGATTGCCAATCAGATACAATATAACAGAAAGGTATGAAGAATATCATTTAGATAACCAAGTACATGTAATGCAGGGTTTAAATAACCAAGTACATTTGGATGCATGGTCATACTAAACAATAAAGAAATCCTTCATTCAAGTTCATGAGCATAAAGCTGAGCTAAACTTAAACAGAGTACAGAATAAAAAGATAGATGAATGGTTTGATGACAGTAGCAAAAGAAGACTGTGATTATATTAGGATAAGCAATCAGTACATAGGCCAAATTCTCTCCAAGATTGAACCCCCCTGTCTCTTAGAAAATCTAGGCATTTATAGCCTTTTACAATGAAGGATTAGATCCTATAAAAGAGGATCGAATCATCCTAAAATAGCTTAGATAAACTAATCAATGAAATAATAGGATAAATCCTACATAAAAGGAAATCAAACAATATATTTAATTGGAGTCTTCGACAGCTGCAAAAGCATTCAACCTCCTTCAATGAGATGACAAGGTAGAAAATATTCAAAGGATGAAAGATAAAGCCTAAAATTGCCACTTGGAAAGAACATGTCAGTCTTTGCTAAAAACAAGTAATAAAATTTATATGTTCATCTTGCTGGCACTTTAAAACTGGAATAATATGCTGAAGCTGATTCTCTTAATCATCTCCATGCTCCATCAAGTGTTCGACAGGTGTTACCTATATCTCTTGGCTTATTGCCACATGTGCATTTACTCCTCCTGCTGGAAAATTATGACTAAAGAGGTGGATCGAATCCTTAGCTGGCTGCACAAAATCTGGAGTATTTCCTGCCTGGAAGATTTGCTAAGAGATACCCTACTGCTGATCCAAAAAAATATTTTCTTTTTGTTATCTTAGTTGTGTGAATCCTTCCCGAGCCTTGGTTTACTTAACTCCCTTGAAAACTGGATCTGACTTTGTAATTTGTCATATCTGAAGATCAAAACTATTATATACTGAGCTCGAATAAAACCAAATATAGTATTGATCTAAACAGAGTAGGCTGGAAATTTGAATCATTGGCTCATATCACATAACATTCTCATGGATGTTAAAACCAATGATGTTTGTGCCATTGTCATGATCCAAAGGTCTCATGACAATCTTGCATACATGTGGAAAGTTTTCCATCTTTCAATTGCATCTTATGCTAGTACCATGGAGTTCCTTGCAGAATGATTTTCAGGATCTCAACAGGCAGTAATGACATTTCAATTGGTTTTAGTTGTAATGTCCAAATTTTGTTGTACCTGTCTTTATAAATAATAGGCTCATCAGGTTGCAAATTGCTCAGCTTATCAGTATAAGCTCGTATTGCAGGTTCAACATTTTCAAGATTAACCCCTTGAAGTTGGTCAAACCAGTCTATGACCTGCACAATCTTGGGACCAGAGTCTTCAACCTCTGTGGGTGTCAATAAGATTCAAGCCTTTGTTGCAAACTGAACAATATTTGGAGCCTCAAATTGTTTTACGCAATGTAAAATCTCCATGGTTGTGATCTTGACACGAGAGAAACACTCAAACCTGAAGATTTTGTACATACAAATCCAACTCCAATTCTCTGCAATGAGCTTGTAATTACTAAAAATGCCATCAAGCAGCTTACACCCATAACAATCTCAAACCAATATATCAAATCTTGAATACCATTATCCGATATGATCTTCCAAACGAGCCTTTGATACCTTCTTCTGAGCTCATAGTGATGATAGCTCAGATCACAAAAGAAATCATATATCAAAGGAACCAACTGAGTGCCATCAGCTCTGCTCTCTATCAAAACAAATAAAAACATGCAATTACAGTATTCAACTACAATTCACACCATGTGGAGATCAACCAACTGTTATTCGTGACTGGTGATGAACAGCTTGTTGCATATTACCATCGAAACAGAAGAAAAAATAGAGAAACATAAAGCTCCAAGAGTTCCCAGCTGAAACCCCGTGCAATGAGGAAACTAAATGTTTCATGTAGCCTCAGCATATGAAATGCTCTTATTCTGGAGAGTGTGCCCAAAGTGACTGGCACGTTTGAAACCTTGAGATGGAAATTATGCATCTGACGAACCTTTTATTGAAAAATTGTTGTGCCCTTTCTCACAGAAATGCTTGGGAGGCATATTGAGCAGAACATCATCATCTTCCATCTTCATATTGAATATAGGAGTCTCCCAACCAGTAGTTTTTTCAAGCACTAACATAGAGTTCCTTGAATCCCAAATGTCTAGCAATATTCTCTTCTCCTATGATGAAGACCACATTTTTGAACGACCACTTTAGCTGCCAAAACTGAATTTTTTCGGCAGTTAAGCAAACTTCCACAGACTTAGTTAACTGTCGAAAGCTGAAATTTCGAATTTTGAAGGCCAAGACTCACAAAAAAATGAATTTTTTGACTCATTCTATCTCTCAAAATGACGGTGCGTTTTTGGGAGATAATAGAGCTTCTAATCACCGATGCTTCACCGATGGGTTCGTTAGTGGTTTGAATCACCGACACTATGACAACATTCAGGTTTAAAGTTATTATCCTTAGTGATTAGAGGTTCCGATCACCGATGGGTTCGTTAGTGGTTTGAATCGCCGGCACTACGATAGTTAAAAAGGGTTTTTTCAAAGTCGAGATCTGCCGAAAGTAGAGATTCAACACAGTGACTGGGTAACGATTCTGGCATTTTAAGCAAGAAAGATCACATTTAGTTAGCTGCTAAAAGCCAGCATTTCAGCGGTTAGCTGAAAAAATCACGGAGGATCTTAAACCTCCGAAAAGGCCAAAATAGGGAAACAGTTGGGAACTGTCACATCCAACCACGTCAGCAAGACAAAAGATCATTTTAGAGCATGATTACCCACTGAAAAGATCTGGATCTAGGTGACTGCGTGTGAAATGAGTGAAAAGTGTCGTTATACAAGTAGCCAAAACTGATCTGACTGCAATCCTGTAGTTTTCGTACACCTATCCCAAAGATCATCAAATAGCCATCGAGTGTTCTGGATGAAGCAGGTTACGGTGATATGGGAAAAGATATCTCAATGATTGAGCTGTTGTCATCATTTTGGTGACCTCAAATTCCATAAAAGACATAAATCCCTCATAATCATTGCCTTGGGACTCCATCGAATTTCATTGTCAAAATTAGCCTTGTTCTCACTAGAAAAACAAGCTCTGAAGGAGCAGCTTGCTGAAGCCAAAGTATACAAAGTCTACAAGTTGTTTTGTAGGGACCCAGGAGATACACCCATCAGGATGAAGAAAAGTGGATCAGCTCTCAGGCAAGAGCTAGGTGATGTCAGTTGTTTAGAAGCCCATCCATAGGTTTACAGACTATTCTAGGAGGTAGGCTGCTACAAATACTGTGAAAAAAAATATGGGGTTTTCATCAGCAGGTGGCTAAATATTTTTCCCTATTAGTTGATGGTTCAAAATCAGTCATAGGAAGAGAGGAATTTATCATAGATGAAGCACTAATCTCAGAGGTGACTGAACTCCCTTGCACAAGATAGAAGTGGTTCATGACCACCATACCCAAAGATGTGCAATTCATATCATATCTGAAGCCTGAGCATAGGGGAATAACATGGAAGAAGGTTGTGCCATCATCATGGCTGGAAAAGAACTGGCAGTAGCTGCTAAAATCCATCATGGTCTATTTGACCTATGAAGGGATATACAATAGAGAAATGCTCTATCATTTCAAACTCATGAACCACTTCATAGGTAAGAACCCTCTTAATATGCCCTTTTATTTACACAGGATTCTAGGGAAGATGGAACATCAAGTGAAATCCCAACCATCCAATATTGTTGGCAGGCTGTGCCACCATGGTCTTATCCAGCTATTGGTCCAGGAGTTGTTGAAGAAAAGAAACATTGCTCAGCCCTATTTTTTGTTCTCTAATGGCTTTGAGACAGACTTTGAGCTAGAGGAGAAAGGGAAGTCTCATGTCAAGAAATACAGCAGTCCAAGGAGTGGGAAAAGAAGGAGGAGGGCCATTTCCCCACCTACAGCAACTGAACAACCTCCCTCCTCCTCCAAAACCAAGAAGGTAAAAAGGAATTTGGATTTCGATGAGAAAGGTAAGGGGGCAGAAGCACACCAGGAGAATGTCTTAAACCTACCTTATTCAGATTCTGAGGAAGAACAAGGAGAGGATGAAGACCTATATCTACAAATTGTTCCATTTACTGAAGCATTTCCATCCCCCACACCATAGAAACAAGAAGAACCAGCTGAAAAGGCTTCCTCCAGCAAACCTAGAAGTCAAAAGATCAATCAACTACTAAGGAAGGTTTATGAAATGGAGGTCTTGGAAAGAGAACTAAAGAGAAACAATGAAACATTGACTAGGAGAAACAAGCTATTGCACAAGTCCTACTTGGAGCAGAGAGAGAGATACATTTTCTTGAAAAATCTGAGCACCAGGTACCTAAAGGAAAATACCGGGTTACTTAGGATGATGAGGCTCCAAAGGCTGCAGTTGAAAGAAGCAAAAGCAAACCCTAGCATCCACCTTGCCTTATCAACCCTAGCTGAACTGACAGTTAGTGTCGAGCCTTTTGAAACAAGCCAAGGCATTTTCAACACTCCTAACACAAAGCCTGCAGAAGAAGAAAGCCGAGAAAACAGCCTTGAAAATACATTTTTGAGGAAAACCTAATAATTTTTGTAAAACAGGGCTTTTGATGGTTTAGGTGAACACTGGGACAGTTCATTAGCCACCGAAAGCGCCACTTTCGATACCTAACAGTTCTTATAGACTGGCATCTTAACCATCGAAAGCGGATAGAGGCTTAAAGGCAAGTTTTTGACAGACAGAACCAGTTTTGGGTGACTGTAGATGGTTCATGGATGTGATCTATAGACAAAGGGCGTTGAGGGATGCATCAGAAAAGGGGTTGTGTGAGATCCACTATGGCATAACCATGCCAAAAGACACCAACCCTAGATGTCAAGGAGAAATCAATGGGTTGACTGATAGAGAACCACCAGCAGTGATCACTAGCATTGTTTCAGTTATCTAGTGTTTAGTCAGTGAACTAAAGCTTCACTTTTTGTTAGATGAGTAGTCAGGTAGGGTTTCAAACCCTAATTTGCAAAAAACTTCTAGTTTGTTTAAATTTTGTAAAAGACAGATCCAGGTTTTTAGGATCTACATATTTTGTAAAAGGCTATAAATCCTAAGACTATTTTTATAAAAAACGTTCAACTTCGGGGATTTATAAGCCTATAATGCTTTCATGCTTCTCATTTTACTTATTCATGAATATAATATCTTTTGTTATGATTGGTTCATCCATCATCTCTTTCTTTGTTGTACTGATGCCTGAATGTGTATTTAGGTCATTTTCAGATTGATTAAAAAGATGATAGTTGTCATCCTATTGGTTTGTTAGTGCAATTTGATTTATAAGTGCCATCCTTATCATGATTTAGCTATTTATATGCATGTGTTTTGTATGTAAATCTTCCAACCTGATGAGTTCTTCATCCCTGCACCTTATTGTCAACTTCTGAGCAATTGTAACTAAAATCCTTGTAAATGAGTGAGTTTTATGCATGTCTTGAGAGTGGAAAGGTTATATAGGTCAGCTGACTTGATCCATATTAGAAAAACCTAAAAACATTTTAAGTTACTAGGCATCCTCGAGCTACAACCTAGAGGAGTTTCCTAGAATGATAACCAATTGGCGACATTGTTGGGGAGAGGAGACTCAAGCTCAGCTTCCCTCGGAGACGACATAGATCCATGCTTTGATGATAGACAATGTTTGGACACTATTATGGTTATAATCATCTATCTGGTGACTCCATTGATATAAGGTGGCTTCAAGAAGACCAAGTACCAGAGAAAACCCTAAGGGGCCACCAGCAACACCAATTTCATATCCAAAAGAAATTTTGAGAAGAGATAGGGCTTTACTAAGATATACCAGCAGTGCTGCACAAAAAGCTACATCAGGTATTTCAATAAATATTTCTACTATTATTTCTTTTGCTGAAATTCTTAATTCTCACGAATTTTTAGATACATCAGAAAAATCTAGGGTTTGGGCATCTTCAAGCACTGTTGCTTGTGAAGATCCAATCCCTAGTGACTCCACTGGGATAAGTATACCAGCACCTTCTCAATAAGTATCTCCATTAGTGCTACCTTCCTCAACCCTATCCATACCCATTTCCAATACGGATGCCCCTCAATTGACCAAGATGGATAGGATCTTAGTAGCTATGTATGCACCCCTAGTTTCGCCAAATCCCCTTGTAGCCATGCCTACTAGGAATTATCTCAAGTATATGCCTAAGTTTATAGGGTAAGGGGATTTCACTGCTGAAGAATATCTAGAGTCATTTTACAGCTATGCTGAAAATATTAACATAGAGCAAGAAGATGTATGGACTATGGTTTTTGTGCAAAGCCTAGATGGTCAGGATAGGAAGTGGTTTAAGGAATTGCATGTTGGATTAGTGGCAGGCATAGAGGTCCTAGATGATATTTTACTAAAGCATTGGGTAGAAAGGAGTGACCACCTCTACTATATCACGGAATTTAGTAACCTGAAAAGAGAAAATGGGGAGTCTGTCTCCCACTTTACCAAGAGATTCAATAATATGTATAGCAAGATCCCTACTGAAATTAAGCCCACTGATACCTTGGCTAGGATAACCTATGAAAATGCCTTTGACTCTGACTTCTACCTACTTCTCAGAGAAAGGAGGTCTGCCTCCTTATCACTCATGCAAGATGCTACCCTGGAGGTAGAGTCAAACATTTTGGCATCTCAGAAGGTCAAAGGGAAGATAGACAGGAAGAAGCAGCCAACAAACCCTAGTGGGGATTTTGCATTAGAGAACAAGATTGACAAAATGACCAAACTATTAAATAACCTGACTACTGAAATGTCTAAATTGAAGGACCAAGGACATCTACCTATGAGGGGTAAAGGGACAAGTGACTTTGCTCCTCGAAACCCTAATTTTGTTCCTTATAGAAGAGGAAACCCCCTAGTTTAGATTCTCAAAAGGGAGAGGAATCAAGGGGAAGATCAGAGAATAAGAGCTCCATTCCAAAATGTTGTATTAGAAGAAGAGCCAGAATTCATTGAAGAAGAAGGAGAAGCTGAAGACAACATCCATTGCATGGAAGATGAGGTGGACTTTTCTTTTCTAACACAGGAAGAATATGAAGAAACCCTAATTGATGAGAAGATCACTGAAGAGGTTGTCTATCAAGCTGATAATCAAGGAGGTTACCAGCTCAGGTTTAGTTTGGTCGCTCCTCTCAAGGAGAATGCTACACCGGTCTAGCAGCCTATTACATCAGCTAGAAAGGTTGTTGTTTTACCAAAGAAGGTGGTTGTCACATCCAAAACATTGTAGAAACCGACACCTTCATCCATACCTGATCAAGTCCAACCCAAACCTACAGCTCATGAGGTAAGATTTCCAGATAGACTGCATTATTCTTTCAACCTTGAGTCTGAAATTCAAAAATTGAAAATCCCTTTCCCTTTAATTGAGCTAATGAAGAATAACGCATTCAAGTCCTCCATTCTGAATTCCCTTCATCCCAAGAAGCAGATTGACACTGAATTTGTGAAACTGCAAGATGAAAAGCTTGTTGTAACCCTCATCCCCATGATCAAACATCTAAAGGACTCATGCCCACCATTCTACATATCCTTGAATAGCCATGAAAAAACCCTTCATAACTATCTGCTGGATTCAGGAACCTCTCATAACCCAATGCCAAAGGCTGTGATGGATGAGCTTGGCCTCAACATCACTAATCCCTAGCATGATTTATTCTCCTTCAACTACAGGAAGGTCAAGTGCTTGGGCCTCATTAAATACCTGGTTGTGAACCTAACTCAACTACCTTCGAAAAGCATCATGATGGACATTATAGTGGCCGATATACCTCAAACATTTGGTCTCTTGCTATCTTGGTCATGGAGCAAAATAATAGTTGGCACCCTTCATATGGATCTCACATATGCCACCATTCCCATGTTTGGAGGATAGACTAAGAGGCTGTATAGGGAAAATCAGCTAACATACATTATAAGAAAGGAGAGAAACACAGTGAATCGCCCCATCTATGCAGTGGACACTGATTTTGGGTCATACATTTTGCAAATAGATTATTCTCAGTAGACATCAGTCCAGCTCACTAAGCCCACCTGTCAACAACCCAAAGAAGTGACCACAACAATTTGGACCATGTATTTTGATGGGGCTAGCACTCAAAGCTCAGTAGGTACAAGTGTAGTGTAGTGAGAATTTCTCCTCACTACAGGGGCTGGAATGGCTCCCTTGTGCCTATAGGGCACAAGGGTAGGTTCCAAATTTTGGAAAATAGTAAAAAAAAATTGAATGAAATCTAGCATAAACAGAACTACGAATTGAAACTAAGCTAATCTAAGCAACTATAAGCTACTGTAAACTAGATCTAAGAGCAGAAAATAAAGGAGAGGAGATGAAGCACTATTGAACCCCTTTGCACATAGTAGGTTAGGGTTCCGCCTCCAAAAACTGCAAAGTAAACCTATGCTACAATGGAGAAAACCTGCAAACAATGTTAATGAAAAACCTACAAATGAAAATACTAGTTAGAAAACAAGACAAGTAAATAAACATAAACAAAAATTATACCTCACTTAGGTGGAAATGGGCCACCATGCCCTAGATCATGGGAGCTTCTCTCTCTTGGTTGGGAAGCAATGGCTTGATGAGATGGAGATGGAGTAGAGGGGGAGTGGGTGGTTTGAGAGAAAGAGGTCTCAAAGCATCCATGAGTAGCATAACAATATGCAAATGAGGAGTGTTTTGAGAGTGACCCCCCACCCTCCTTTTATAGTTTTTCCAAGGGATTTTAGGGTTTTAAGCCCTTGGTCAGGGCTTTAGCCCCTTTCAGGGTTTTAGCCCCTTTTTGAGGGCTTTAGCTCCAAGGGGGCTATTTTGGGCTCTTTTTTGGGGTTTTTATCCCTTTTCTTCATCCTTGGGCTCTTTTGGAGGTGTGGGGGTCAAATGGAAGGTCTTATAGAGTGAAATGAGTGTTGTGAGATGGTGGCCTTGGGTGGTGTAGGCCACTGAGAGCTATGTGGGGTATTTTTTGGGTTAACAGATTTCCCCCTGATGTGTGAGGGCAGGAGCTCAACATATGGCCGATGGAAATCATAGGATTTGCTGTCGAGAGGTGGTGCTTCTGGGGCTGGGGCATGGTGGCTTTTGGTTTTTGTATTAATTTGGTTCCCATCAATGGGTGAGATACAATAAATGTGTGACATGTATATGGACGAGGTGAGCATTCCCATGATCATGATAATGTCAAAAGAATCATTTAACCTATGCTCTAAAATACAAGAGTTGATCATATACAACTAATGTTACAATGATGGTTGCCTCCATGTGAGGCTGAATACAATACTGATCTGGTACATTGGACCCATGGTATTCTTATGGAATGCTACATCTTCATGACTGATGGTTTGCTGGATCTGGAATGGTACATAGCTGTATGGACTCACTGATTGAGATTCAGGGTCTCCATGGTACAAGTATGCTGCATCAATCATAAAGGTATATCGAAGCATTGTTAGGGCTTCAGATGATTGTTTCCAATGCAACCCATAAATCACAAGGGACATAACCTGTTTAGGTCCCTTGAGTGGACTCACCAATGTGCTAGAGTCAGGTGACATCTAGGGTCTTCGACCAAGTATTGTGTGGAAAAAACCCTATACGAATCTCAACGGTTTGATGATGGAGTTGAAGTCGAGCACGTGAGAAACAGCCATCCCGAGAGGCACTAAGGACTCCTATTAAGTGGTCCAAGGAACTCATAAATGATGTTAACAAAACCAAGGTATAGGGACCTTTAGGTCTATCCTATGGAATATGTGTGTTGGCGTCAACAGAGGGAGACCTGCCCCTAGTCAAGGCAATGATGTTTCCTTAACCAGGAGCACGAGGGATAACCAAAAGGTGTGAAGCAATCTGCGGACTGACTCACCTTATTGGGGCGAGGGAGAGGGGAAGTGAAAAAACTGAACAGGGGTAGGGGGGGAGTGGGAGACTCAAACTTCCTTTGTTCAGAGTATGATGGCAGGGCGGACCATGTAGCTAATGAAACTGACTCACGAGAATGGGATCATAGCTGTAATACCGGGATTGTCGCTATAGATGGGAAATGCTTGGAGGAGGTGGACACTTTTGATACTGATGGGATCCAAGGAAGACACATTGCATAGTACTCTGAACAAAGGTGACCCAATGTGGGAATGCTGCCAAAATTTTTTCTGTGGGGTGGTGTCTAGGGACACCATTGTGGTACGATCTCATGGATTTTTGGTGAGCCTGAGAAGGTAAATGCTCAATGGTGCTTTCAATTTTATAGAGTCTGAAAGCACGACTAAGACTCCAGTGGGGCCTATTTTTCATTGGTAGTCTCCTGTGCCCGAAAAAGGATAAAAGTATACATAGGAGAGCTCACCCATCTTAGAGGGGATGAGAGACTTCTTTACTGTTGGTAGTCTAATCAGGTTGGAAAAGGTTAAACCTATATTGACTGGACGATCATTCAAATACTTTTACAGGCGTGAATGAAACCAAGTTTGCTCAGCAATATTTTCTTGTTGAAACATCTAGAAAAGAGCTTAACGACAATCGGTGGTGAGCTTTTTCGTAAAGTGTGGCCCATCTGCCCAAGAAAGCACAAAATTATGCAGAGGGGAATGGTCCTGGATTGAGTGTGCCAAGGAGGTCCTTTTCATGAGATGGTCTACATGGTCTGCAAAAGGAGGTAAACAAGACAATATAGACACCCTTTCCTATACTTTAGCGAGTAGGAAAGGAAGCATCCGCACTCGATGATCTTTTCATTGTTTTAAGGAGTCAGAAAAGAGCTTAACCAAAACTCCAATGTGGTCAACCGATTGCAGTGGCACGAGTGATGCCCCATGTCAGGACAATGGACAGAGGTCCAAAGGTCATCCACGTAGCATTGACGGAGCAGAAGGCTCTCAAACATACAAATACTTGCGTGGGATATATCGTGGAAAGGGCGAGACGGTGTGGCAGAGGCACGCAAACCAAGGTGGCTCTCGGATAGAGGTCAGGAGAGCGTGTGTGTGTGTGTGTTGCGGTGGATGGACTTGACTACATGTGATGTAAGTACAAGTCTGGAGGAATTTATATGCCAAATATGTGCAAGAAAATAAATCGTTTTGTGGATAGTGGTCCAGAGGTCCGTGTAAGGTGCGGTGAATGGAAAAGACAACTATATGCTAAAAATGCAAAATAAAAGCTAAAATTATAGTCCTTAACGGGCGATGGCCCGAGGACACTTCTATGTAAAATACATGTAAGAAAAACGAATAGTTTTGTGGAGGATGGTCCAAATGTCTGTGTAAGGTGCGGTGAAAAAGATAATTATAAACACAAAAATAAAAGTATGGTACAATATGTGAGGACCCTGCAGCAAATAATTAATCAAAATACACGATATAGTAGCAGAACTCAAAATCACTTTTATATTAATCGCAGGCCACTTCGAGGGGGAAACCTCCTTTGAGCAAGCTCAATACAAAATAACTTTACGGTGCCTTCCTTGGCCTCAACACACACTTATATACTAAAAATAGGCGCCAATACTATGGGTCAAAACCATGGGCCAATATAAACTATGGATCAACAAATACTACAAGCGGCTTACAAAGCATATGCACCCAACAAAAATAACACAAACTATGGATCAACAATTACTATGGGACGACTTACAAAGCATATGCGTCCAATAACAATATACTAACATGGTAAAGAGAAGGATTGACATGGGTTCCTAACATCCCCTCCCCCTTAGAAAAATCTTTGTCCTCAAAGCTTTAGATGTGGAAATTGTCACTGAATCTGAAGGAGTGGTTCCCACGTAGCATACTTGGGCTGCATTCCATGCCATTGAATTAAGACCTCTATGATAGAGCGAGAACGAAGATGACGAGTGTGCTTATTGAGGACAGCCTCCGGCTCCAAAAAGATGGATCCTTCATTATCCAGTTCTGGTAAAATAGTTTGGCCTTTGATGTTGGTGCCAAGAACTTTCTTCAGACAAGAGACATGAAATACTGGATGAATGCAGGAAGAAGGTGGAAGTTCCAATTTATAAGCAATAGACCCAATCTTCTGAAGAATCCTATATGGCCCATAGAACTTTGGAGCGAGCTTATGATGCCCTTTGAGTTTTAGTGAGGATTGCTTATAAGGCTAGAGACAAAGAAAAACCATATCACCGACTTCAAAAGTGCGCTAAGAACGGTGCTGATCAGCTTGTTGCTTCATGCGATTTCTTGCCATATGAATATTTTCGCGCAAAATGCAAAGAACCTCATCGCGGTTTCGAAGGACCGTGTCAACTTCTTGAACTGGAGAACTGCTGGGGGTGTAAGGAAGAAGAACTGGCGGTGCCTGACCATAAATGGATTCATATGGAGTCATTTTAGAGGCAGTGTGGTAAGAGGTATTGTACCACCATTCAGCGAGAGGGAGCCACTTTTCCCACTGATGTTGTTGCTCAGAGGAGAAGCAACGAAGATAAGTTTCCAAGCATTTATTGATAATTTCAGTCTGACCATCCGTTTGTGGGTGATAACCTGAACTCATATTCAGTTTGGTGCCAGTGTGGTGAAAGAGTTCTGCCTAAAAATGACTGGTGAAAGTCGCATCACGATCCGAGACAATGGAAGAAGGCATTCCATGAAGACGAAAGATCTGGTCCAGGAAAATTTGAGCAACGGAGGAGGCTGTATAGGGATGGCTGAGAGCACAAAAATGACTATATTTGGAGAGGCGATCAACCACAACCAAAATCACAGTCTTCCCTCCATATTTAGGGAGCCCTTCAATGAAATCCATAGAAATATGTGTCCATATCCGGGTAGGTATGGGCAAGGGTTCGAGCAATCCCGGAAGGGGTGTTGTTTCACCCTTATTGTGCTGGCAGGTATCACATTCAGCCACCATCTGTTGAATTGTCCTTTTCATGCCCTGCCAAAATAAGTTGCGCCATGCCCGTTCATACATTTTGAGAAAACCAGAGTGCCCAACTGATAGAGAAGCATGGAGTTCATAGAATATAGCTTGTTGAAGAGCTGTGTTATGGGGAAGCACCAGAAAACCCTTGTATCGCAGTGAAGCACCATCTCAAGAGTAATGTGGGACAACAAAAGGGTTGTTGTCCAAGCATTGGATGATTTGAGATAATGAAGAGTCATTGACATAACCTTGTTGAACCGATTGCAACCAATTTGGAACAGGCATAGAAATAGCGGAAAGAGAACCTTGGTCATCAAATGTGTGAGAAAGGGCATCCACCACAATATTGTCCTTACCCTTCTTATAAGTGATCTCATAGTCATAACCCATGAGTTTTCTAACCCATTTCTGTTGTAGTGGGGAGGATACATGCTGTTCTAGGAAATATTTCAGACTCTGGTGATCAGTCTTGATGCAGAAATGATTCCCTAAGAGGTAGGGTCGCCACTTTTGTACTGCATGCAAAATAGCCATCATTTCCTTCTCATATGTAGAGACAGCTAAATTCTTACCGGAAAGGGCTTTGCTGGTGAACACAATGGTGTGTTCATCTTGAAGGAGAATAGCACCAAGTCCATTGCCGCAAGCATCACTCTCAATAGTGAAGGGCTTGGAAAAATCGGGCATAGCTAGAATAGGTGTAGTACACATAGCTTGTTTCAGCTTGTCAAATGCACACTCAGTAACATGTGTCCATGTAAAAGCATCATTTTTCAACAGAGCAGTTAATGGAGATGCAATCTTCCCATAATCCTTGACAAACTTACAGTAGTATCCAGTCAACCCCAGAAAACCAGAAAGGCTCTTGAGTGTCTTAAGAGGCGGCCAATTGTTCATGGCAGCGATTTTGGCAAGATCCACACGAACCCCTTGTGCTGAGATAATGTGCCCGAGCTACTCAACTTCCTTTTGGTCAGAAACACATTTAGACTTTTTGGCATGGAGATGATGATCAGAGAAAAGTTGCATTACAAGAGCCAGATGCTGGAGATGTTCAGCCCATGTTTACTGTAGATGAGGATATCATCAAAAAATACCAAAATGAATTTCCGCAAATAGGGTCGGAATATTTTATTCATCAAGGCCTGGAATGTGGAGGAGCATTAGTGAGACCAAAGGTCATGACCAAAAACTCATAGTGGCCATCATGTGTGCGGAAATCTGTTTTAGGGATATCATCCTCATGAACCCGAATTTGATGATACCCAGAGCGAAGATCCAACTTGGAGAAAAATTGAGCACCATGAAGCTCATCAAGAAGCTCATCAACAACAGGAATTGGAAACTTATCCTTGATGGTGAGGTGATTAAGTGCTTGAAACTCAATGCAGAGGCGCCATGACCCATATTTTTTGTGGACAAGAAGAACTGGTGAAGAAAAGGAATGTGTGCTTGGGTGAATAATACCTTGCCTCAGTAAGTCCCTAACGAGGAGTTCAATCTCTGTTTTTTGGTGAAATGGGTAGCGATAGGGCCTGATGTTGGGAGGAATGCTTATAGGAAGGAGATGAATACGATGGTCCTCTAGTCATGAAGGTGGAAGTCCCACTGATTCAGCAAAAACACCTATATATCGATCCAGAATTTGTTGGAGATCCAAAGGAGTAGTGGGCGCCACTGATGGTTGCATTTGAATGGAATGGAGCTGAGCGATGACATCATGGGAACTCTTCTTAAGGATTTTTTCCATGCGATGTGAACTAATGATGCTGAGAGACCTTGGTTGTAATCCTTTCAATGTGTGTTTGTGTCCATCGGGGGAGAACTGCATCCAAAGTTCAGCAAAATCCCATAATATGGGGCCAAGTGTGCGCAGCCATTGAGCGCCCAAAACCACATCACATCCGCCTAAGGTCAAGGCAAACATGTCAGAGCGGAGGTTATAATCTCCCATAGAGATACGCACATTATGACACTTCCCTTTGCAAGGTAAGGTGCCCCCATTGGCAACCATGACTTTAAAGTTGGAGCAAGGATGGATAAAACAATCAGCTTGTTTGGCGATCCGAGGGTCAATGAAATTATGAGTGCTTCCAGAATCAATGAGTATTGTAAGAGGAAGCTTCTTGAAGTAACCACGTACCCACATTGTTTGGGGGGCCGTGACTCCAGCTAAAGCATAGAGGGATATCTCGGGCTGGTCGTCCTGAGATGGAGGGTCAGTAGGCAGCTCCTGAATGTAGACCGGAGAATCCATTGTATCGGGAGCTTCTTCACCAATTTCAGAGGCAGGTGGAGAATCCACATCCAAGAGATAGAGCTTTTGTTGAACACATCGATTTCCCCGACTGACTTTCTCATCACAATTATAACAAATCCCTTTTTCTCTGCATGCCTGCATCTCTGTTTCAGACAAATGCTTGATTGGAGGTGAGCGAGGAGCTGGCGGAATGGGAGGTCTTTGAGAACCCATATTTCGGAAGGGAACAAAAGAGGATTTGGAGCGCTGTTGGGCTGCCATCTTGTCTTCTGCCAACTTAGCCAACCCGAGGGCTTCCATCATTGTGTTAGGAATGAACATTTTGACCTCAGAGCGAATTGCATCCTTTAGACCACTGATAAAACAACTCCGGTAGAAGTCATCAGGTAATCCTTCAGTGTGATTAGCTAGTTTCTCAAATTTAGTTTGATACCCTTTCACAGTGCCAATTTGGCGAAGTTTAGTGAGAGCTCCTGTGATGTCATCAAAAGCACTAGGACCAAATCATTGCAAAAGGAGCTGGCAAAATCAGGCCATTTTGGCTCTTCATGAGCCTTGATGTACCAACGATACCATTGAAGAGCTTCCTGTTCCAAATGAAAGGAGGCAAGTGGAACTTTGTTGACATCAAAAGTATTATGAAGACTAAAATACTGTTCTGTACGATAGATCCATCCAGTCGGATTAGTACCATTGAAGCGAGGAAAATCTAGCTTCGGACTGCAAAAATTGCTGGAAGAAGAAAACCCATTGTTTGATGAAGACTCGGACTGTCATCTGGTGTTCATAGATGAATGCTCAAGATGGAGACTGAGAAATTTTTCATCCAGTTCCTGGAGTTTGGCTTGGATGGCTGCAAGTGCTTCCTCCATGGTTTTTGCTCTTGTGCGGGTGACAACCATAACCAGGAGTTTTT